>BSBK01006799.1:770000-1005633 GCA_027943335.1 Chamaecyparis obtusa
TATTGGTGATTTTCACTGTCTTTTACATCATAACAATAACTATTCTCTTGATGATTGTATGGAATTTAGATAATTTGTTCAAGATCTAGTAGATAGATCTCTTATTTCTTAACAATAGATCTAATACTTTTTCTTGATATAAAGAACATACCTTAGCATTCCTCTTTTCTTATTATTTTTTTCTCCATCATGTAATCTTTGTATCTTACTTCTTTAGGGGTTCTTGGTTTTTCATGATGTTTATTGTCAGTAGCATAATAGGTTCTTTACCTTGTCTTTTTGCTTGGGGGGCAAGGTCTCTATATCTTATTTGTTCTCCTTCTAAAAGATCCATTATCTCTTTTTTGGTTGAATCCATTATACTATGATTTCCTTCCATGCATGGAATTTTTTGTTAAGGATCTTTCTCTTTAGGAGATTGAAATCCTCGTTAACAACCTTTTGCTTTCTTGCAAGTGTATATCTTTGATAATTTATTTTTCCATTAAGAATGTATAATGTGGCACTTTTTCTCTTTCTCTTTCATAGTATCCATTTTCCCACATTCTTTCTAGCATGAAATCTTTTGTTTCATGCAAGGAATTTTCATCTTTGTTAATAATCTTTTTCATGCTTCAATGAGCATGTCTATTGTAAATGCTAATTCACTGAGTGAGTGTATGCTGTTCCTATTTCTATTTAAAAAGATCCATTATCTCTTTTTATTTGTATCGATTATAATGTGATGTCCTTCCTTGTATGGAATTGTTTTGTTCTAAGATGTGTCTCTTTTTTAAGTATTGACATCTTTCTTTACAATCTCTTCCTTACTTGGGAGTGTTTATCTATTACAATTTATCATTAGCCTAACATGCATAATGTGTTGTCTTTTATCTTGCCTCTACGATTGGGGGAAATTTGTTTTCCTTTTCCTTCCCTTTCTTTCTCTAAGGATCCACTTTCCATGGTGGAGTGGTGTTTTTTTATCACGTGACACTATTTTCTTATATGAAACTGTTTGTTTTGATTCAGAATTCTCTCTTATGCAAGAGGTGTGAATTCTTGATCACAAACTCTTCCTTATTTATAAAAGAACATTCATCCTAAACATATACCCTTACTTGGGGGATTAAAGTGTGTCATCCTTCATCAAGAATCCCTTTTTAACCTAGCAATAGAGGGGTTAAAAGGGTTATTCTTGTTATCATCCCCCTCTTTGTCTTGAATATGTTACCTTTGTTCAAGAACTCCTCTTGAAGGCATATGTCTTGAAACAAAGATCTCTTCCTTTCAAAGGTCTCTTCCCACTTGTGAATACCCTTTCATGATTATCTATTCCTTGGCTAAAAAGAGTCTCCCCTTTTTGCTAAGGTTATGGTATATATTGTTTTTTTAAGGATATCTCCTTGTTGTTAGAATTAGGTATCCTTGTTCACTTTTTCTTATAATTCCTCTATAGTTCTATGTTTCCATCATAAGGAGGGGGGCATACATGCAACCTCCTTTTACATTATGCAACCTTATTCATAGACCCCTAAGGAGACTATGTTTTCCTTAGGACCACTACTACATTCGGGGCCAAATTTTGACAGAAACTTTCGACGTGTCATTTTTTTTAATGGATTTGGTGTTTTTTTTGTAATAGGCCTCGATGATGTTGGTATTCCAATGGGTGTTTAATTGAACATCAGAATTTTGACAACTTTAGGGTATAGATGAAAAAAAAATTTAAACGGCCTCATCATTTAAATTTCAATTGGATAGAGGAGCGGGAGAAAAGGAGCGAAAGCTGAGCACGGGAGAAGGTATGTGATTTCTTCATCTTTCGAGCCTTTGGCATCATATTCGACCGCAAATTTCAAATCCATTGAATTTTATTTGATCATGAATGCTCTCTGAAATGATCACATTCTACTGGTGTCATGCCCTAGCCAGTGCTTTGTCTCTATTATTTGATGTTATTGGTGCTTGTGCTCAAGGATACCGATTCAATTTTTTCAAATGTTTGGATTCACGTTTGTTGATATTACTGGCACGTTTTATGGCACCATTGTATATTTTTGAGATGCTCACTAAAATGACTGCATTCTATTGGTGTCGTGCCCTAGCCCGTGCTTTAACTCCATTATTTGATGTTATTGGTGCTTGTGCTCAAGGATATCCATTTTTTTGAAATGTTGACTGTGGTTATCAAATGGACAGCCCGTGAGCTTCTAGCTAGGTGCCATTTGTATTGATAGCTTAGGGCATAAAATGTATTATATCATTGATAATTGAGACTTTGTTAAAAGGAAATAGGACAAAGAATGATTTTGATTTAGTTTCTCTATTTTGATCCCTAAGTTGCTTACAACCCTAGAGAAGTATATGCAAATTTGTGGATGCAGTTGCAGGACACATAGCAGCCAATAATTCACAAGAAATCCATGCATCCAATTTGAATAGAAATTAATAAAAATAAATAGGGTCCTCCAATGGCCCAATCATCTAGACCTTGACTGTCCCCTCAACTAGTGACCCTTCAAAACTGGGTTATCATGCAATCAGTGAGTGATCCTTCATTCTCTTGGTCTGCCCTACATCCAAACATATTGGAAATACACAATACAATGATAAAAATTCTTTCACAATCCACCTTACCTCAAGAAACACTATCAACCATCCCTTCCACATAGCATTTCACCATTGTATGAGTGGATTATGCAGGAACAGTTAACATTAAACAAGGAGAAAACTCCTCAACACATCTTGGAAACCATTGAATTCAATAATAAATTAAACCTAACATCAACACTATTCCTCCCATTCACTTCTACCAAGAATAAAGCATTTAATCCATTCAACATTACATATAATCATTAGACAGTTACATTTCTTGACTGTGTACAGGAATAGTCACGACATCAAGTATCATCTCATCATGGTCAAGTTCTTATGGGTCATGGTTTGAATATATTATGGTTGTGTAAGGGATTTTTAGATGCTTTTTCTAACATAACTATTGGACACCATGATTGGAACAACTGGTTGTTGGCTATTGTACACATGAATCATAACTATCAATGGTTCTTTGTGTTCAAGAATTTGTTGATCTATCTTTGAGATTTATTGTCCCAGCTTTAAAAGAGTGATAAAAGATATAGTGAGTGCTATCTTTTCCAAGTGTTTTGTGGGTGCCATTATCTTCTAGGAGTAATTGTTGGAACCAAATTATGTTCTTTGCCTCTAGTAAATATTGCAGACACAATCATCTTCTTTGTGAAGGGTTGCTTCCATCCCCATGAGGCACTATTGCATGGTTTCCATTCCCTTATAGTATAGTGAACCTAATTTAATACAAGTGTGCACTATTTTGGGATCCATAATTTATGACCCCTACACTGTGGTTGTTAGCCTAAGATAGGCCTACCTTTGCATATAATAAAAGGCCAACATGAAACAAACATCCAGAAGTTAGGGGGTTGTTCCCTGTCCATAATTTATTATTTAAGTGCTAAGTGATGATGGGTATATCGTGTAATTCATACCTAGTGTGTCTCTTTCTTTCTCTCCACATTTCACATTAGGAGTATATGCTAGAAAATACTAATGAAATCAACTATTGGTCAAATCTAATCAAAATTGCAATATAAAGATTAAAATAGATCTTGAAGAAATATGGGAACCATTTTTGATAGATATTGTACAAATGAAGAGAATACTCCCAAGAGGAAATGCTTCAATTTGGAACAATTGAAGGATAATATTTTACTTTTATATGCACATCTGCAATGTTTTTGATATATTTATGAGATAACAAAACCATAGAAAGAATAGCATATAGAAGAAAGTAAAGAATAATGATCATACTTTGAGATATTGTGGAAACTTAATGGAAAGAATGCTTGGTGGGGTTATCATGCAATTAGTGAGTGATCCTTCATTCCCCTCTTCTAGTGACCCTTCAAAACTGGGTTATCATGCAATCAATGAGTGATCCTTCATTCTCCTGGTCTGCCCTGCATCCAAACATATTGGAAATACACAATACAATGATAAAAAGTATTTCAAAATCCCCCTTCCCTCAAGGAACACTATCAACCATCCCTTCCACATAACATTTCGCTATTGTATGACAATGCACCATATTAGATAAAGTAGGTTCTATCACACATGGTACAAACTCTCTTCAAAATCATAATACGTTGCATGCGTAGTACAAAACTTGTGAGATTCTAAAGAAGGCCTCAATCTTAATGAGTTATAAACATGCCATTGTTTTAGTTTTGCTTGCGAGTTAGGATAATTTTTGTAAACATGCCATTGGTTCAATTTAGTGTATTCATTTTTGTCAGACAAATCTTCATTGTCTTATGATTGTATTATTTATATACTAGCATGTATTAATTGGATGACAAATAAAGAAGAATTTAGACAATCAAAAGACAATGAAGATAATTTTAAATGCATCTAACACAATTTTTTTTTACAAAACTGAACCAATGACATGTTTACAACAAAGAAATGGAGTGATAATAATATGCTAAAAATTGTATTCTATTTAATACACACCAAAGGACCAGTCCCAACAATTCTTAAACATACTTTATCTGATATGATGAATTCTTAAACAATTAAGGTTGGAGTAGACATATTTATCACACAATTTTTTGTGTGGTACAAGGAAGATTTGGCTAATTAAGAGTGAGGCCTTCTTTAGAATCTCATATAAATTTGGCTGATTAAGATGAGAAGAAAAACACAATTCATTAGTTAAATTTTTCAATTTCATGTATTTTTTCTCCTATTTATTAGGTGCATGAGTTGAAGGTTGAATGTAAGAGGCTTATAATGTTGTGTTACCTTTGGATCTCAAGTTTTTGATACTCCTATGATGATCTTTCTCAACAAGTATTTTATTCTATTGTTGTTTTTTGAATAACATATTGGGGAAATACAAAACTATGTACTTCTACAGGACAATGAACACAAAATTGAAGCATCAAACAAGACTTGATCAAGTTGTAGGTGGAACATGTACTCAAATAGTAAGTAATGTAGAATAACAAAATAAGTAATTTGTCATGTCTACATTTTGTTATTTTATGAGATTACATCCATGTTCTATATTCACAAAATGGTTCAAATTGAAATTTACAACTTGATAAAAGTACTTACAGGTGTTGTTCCCTGCACCCTCAATCAACAACTTTCCTCCATTTGTGGTCTCAACTTGCTTCCATTTGTTGTTCCTTGCACCCTCAAAAAGGGTTAGATAGACATATTTTTCATTTACAAACTACTATATTATTTGAATATCTTTCTTTCTTGCCACAATAGGAAAGAGTTTGAGGTGGAAGACTACAATAACATAAGTGTTTCAATTTGGTATACTATACTACAACATCATTTCATAACTAAGTTTTCAATTTCTATATATAATTATGTTATTGATAATCTAAGTGAAGAAGGATCATGTCAGACAATCCAAGTGAAGAAGGTAATGGGGATACAATCAATATATTATGGTCAAATTTGAAGAGAAAAGGCGATGGAAAATGTTATTGTCCCTACAATATTTGTAAGGGCTTAAACGCTAGAAGATTGCTAATCAAAATAGCTAAGAGACATTGTAGGGATAATGGTCACATTGAAGGAGGGTTTGATTATCATGAATTGGTAAGTTTTTCATTATATTTATTTAACAATTAATATATATATGAAATACACTTGATGATGAGATCCTTATCGTGGTTTATTTGTGTTCATCATTTTTATATAGGTTGACCTCCCTAGGAGAGTATGTGATATGGACCATGGAGGTGTGAATATGGAGAATATAGCTTTGGAAGTGGAGGATCATGGAGGTGTGAATATTGAAGTTGAAGATTATGATCCCATGGAAGATGACGATGATGCTCCAGATGATGGTACTAATACATTGATCCATGACACATTTGATATTGGCCCAATTGATGATGATGCTCAGGATGATGTTGATGTCATCCATGATATACCTCTACTTGAGAAGGTGGCCACACCCCTTTACGAAGGCTCCCAAACAACTCTTCTCTTTATTATATTTTTGTTGTTGAACTTGAAGGTTATGAATGGTTTATCCAACACAACAATGTCACATATGCTAAGGTATGTCATATATGTCATTATAGTAATTAAATGGTGAAACATGTACCATAAATATTGTTAATATTAACAACTTATATTTTTTTCTATAGATTGATAGGTGAGTTTTTGTTACCACCATCAAATATTCTCCCTCGCTCATACCAAGAATTATGTGCCACTATGAAAGATATTAGAATAGAGTATCAAGCAATAGATGCTTGTCCCAATGATCATATTATTTATCATAAAGAACATGAATTTTCAATAGAATGCCCTGAATGTCATATGAGTAGATATCAAATAGATCAAATAACAAAAAAGGTGGCTCACAAGGTTCTTCATTTTATCCCCATTATACCACATTTGCAAAGATTATTCAGGTGTAGTAGCTTGGCACAATTTATGGATAACCATGCACGCAATAGGAGTCAAGATGATATTATTTGAATGCTTGCAGATGGTTTTGTATTTAAGGACATAGAGGAAAAGTGGCCACACTTTATTGAAGAACCTCAAAATTTCAAGCTTTCACTGGCAGCAGACGGTGTCAATCCATTTGGAGAGCTAAGATCTATTTTCTATGTTTGGCTTGTTTTTTTCATCAACAATAACATTCTTCCATGGATGTCAATAAAGAGGGAGCACATTACATTGGGAATGATTGTTCCAGGTATTTGATCATTTAATAGTTATCTGTGTGTAATTATAAATCTTGTAGTAAAATGGTCACAATAATTATGTAATTTTGTTGTTCATTCAACTAGGTAAATACCAAGTTAAAGATATGAATGTATATATTGAGCCTCTTATTGACAAGTTGGTGGAGTTATGGAAAGGTGTCACTATGTATGACATCTCTAGACCAATAGGAGATAGAAAATTTCAATTCTATGCAATTCTTGTATGGACAATACATGATACTCTAGGGCTAACACATTTTTCTGGTATGTTATGGTGAATTCAAGTTTCACATGATAATTCTAAAAATAAAAATTAACATATTTAATTCAATTGTATCATTATCTTGTAGGTCTTCAAACAAAGGGAAAATTTGCATGTCCAGTTTGTGGTCCAAAGATGAAATTTCATCATTCAAAAAGTTTAGGAAAATAGGTGTTTGATGAGTATAGACACTTTCTCCACAAAAATCATAACTATCGAATTACCGAAAAACATCTTTTCAATGGGAAAGAAGAGACTGCATCTAAGCCACAGAGAATGACACCTCACCTATGGAAGTTGTACTATAATAGAATTAATTATCAAGGTACTACCGTTCTACCTAATGGTTTATGTTTGGAATTTGTATATTTATATTGTGTTTTTTTTTCTAATTATGTGATTGATGATCGTGAATGTCGTCAAGGCAACACTACTGAGCACCTTCCAAAGGGACTAAAAAGTTATCCTAGACAATTTAGTAGGTTGCGCTACTACGAGAAGTTGCAAATTGTGCATTTGTTTGATACTATGCATATTGGAAAGATTGTAACAGAGACATTGTGGAAGATATTGGATGGAAGGCGTGACAAAGAAAAAATTATCAAAATTTGAAGCGACATTCATGAATCCAATCATGCAATCAAAAATTTCATTGAATAAAATAGAAATGGAGAATGGATTAATATAAGTTCCCTTCCTTGGTTATTAACAGAACAACAAAGTGATGCCATAAAAGAAGTCATATGAAAAATTTGATTTCCCACAAGATTTGCTGCAAACATAAGCAGTACCATATCAAAGAAAAGTGAATTTGGGCCAGGGTTGAAAATGCATGATTGGCATACCTTCTTCAAGGTAAGTCATGTTCTTTTATATTTACAATATATTTGTAAACTGCATGTACTTCTCATTGTATTATATGAGAAAAGAATGACATGATTATTTGTATAGTTGTTGCAGTATGTGCTACCCCTATCTCTCCCAAAGAACTTTGACAATAACATCAAACAAGTGATATGTGATCTTGGAAAATACATGAGGTAAGCAATGATATCTATTTAATTTATTGTATATATTGTAAAGTCTTGTGTTTATATATTTTTGTGTCTTGAATTTCTTGTAGGTGGTTGTCATCTAAAGAAATCCATAAAGAAGATATAAAATAATGGAAGAGAATAATTCCTTATCTCATGTGTGAAATGAAAAAGTGTCTACCTTCAACCTTTTTCAATGCACAAGAACACTACCTCATACACCAAGTTGAGGAGATTGAAATGTGTGGACTCGTAAACACTTGGTTAATGTGGATGGTTGAGAGGCACCTAAAATTTTTGAAGGCTTTGGTTCGACAAAGAGCATGTCCCGAGGGTTCTATGGTGGAGGGATATATGGTATACCAGAATATGGTGTATGTTACTAAATATCTTCCTAAGCTTGTAGAAAAGATCCATATAGATCGCATTTGGGATCTCAACACCATTAGAAAATTTGAAGAGGAGTACTTGGTAGGGAAAGCTAGAATGAGGAAAGTGAGAGGTAATAAATTATAAGATGTTATTGTAGCTGTTAATTAATTCTCAATCTTCTAAATTAATCAGTTGTAAGTCATCTATTTATTTTTTGTACAGTTACTCGAGAGTGGGATGTAATACATTTGTATATTGCAAACAATCAAGATTGAATGATGAAATGGATTGAACGATGTCACCATTTAGGTTGCACATTAACATGGGAAGCTGTGTCTTCATTGGTTAATGAAGCTCATTGTAACGGAGATCCAAATGTTACGCAAAGGGAAATAGATTTAGCACATGGTTTAAGATATTTTTAGGTGTGTATAAATTTGTTAATCACTCGTACATTTATGAACTCTTGATGCTTTAATTTATAACATGTTCAACATATTTTTGTAGGTCAAACACCACAAGGCTATGTTTTGCAATGGTCATAAATTTTGCATCAAAAAGTTGGATGACACAAATAAAACTTGTGATTCTGGGGTAAGTGTAGTCTTTTTGGTGACTAATATTTCATCTAGAAATGACTTACATCCTCGAGAGTCTGAAAATTGATACTATCACATTTTGGATGATATAATTGAGTGTGACTTTAATTCCTTCAGATTAGTTCTCTTCATCATCAGATGGTACAGGCTACAACTTAATCAAAATGATCTTGATAGAACTATTATTGAACATGACAATGGATTTCCAATGATTAATACAAGGTGGTTTGAGCCATTTGGGGATGAGCCCTATGTTCTTCCAAGCCAATGTGAGCAAGTATTTTACTCATAGGTTCCACATAAATTGGGTTGGTCATTTGTTGTTAGACATGATCCAAGAGGAAGGCCAATGAGGTATAATGTGATGGAAGAAGAAGATTGTGAACAACTAGAAGATGATGTAGATGATGATCACGAACAATAATTAGTCGATGATGTTCCTGACACAAGTTTTATTGAAGAAGAAGATGATGATGACAATGATGATGCTACTAATGATGATGATGATGATGATGATGTCGATGATGACAACAATGATGAAGATGATGACAATGATAGTGGTGGTGATGATGTCGACGTCAATGATGATCATGGTGATTAGTTGGATGAAGAAGAAGATGAATGACATGAATGAAATGTATAGTTACGTGATCACTGCTTAATCTATTTAATATTGATTTCTTGATAGAAATGTGCAGTTATGCAATCAATGCTTAATCTAATTAATTCGTGATGTACTTACTATGGTATGCTTATGGTTTTTAATGTACTTACTATGTGGTTTTGAGTATACGTATCATGATTTTTTAAGCTAACATTAGATAATTAAATTACATATGTAGGTACCTAGACCCCTTTCACGAGCATCCCACACAGTCTCATGGATTGATAGGTTTAAGTCAATACACCCTATAGAGATTAATGTATTTCACAATTTGCAAAATATCTCACATTACTTGCTATCTCTCTCATTTGATGGAGTGTAGGTAGCAGAAAATAGGTATTTATAGGTATTTAGCAAATAGGAAATTTAATAAACGCATGAAATTTTTCCTTACTCAAGGGGGGTCATGTTCTTATGATGATGAGAGAAAAGGCGACATCGAGGTGCCCTCTAGGTACCAAAATCTACAAAAATAATGGGTCCCCAAGGAACTTCCTCCAACAAACACAAATTTTAGTGTTAAAGGCAAGATATATCATATTGCACCATCCTCAATACATGGTTTGGGCCTATTTTCCATGGATGGCATAAAGGTCTCTTACAAAAAAGTTGTTGAATTGATGGATTATGTTGGACCTTGTTAGGATTACTAAAGTTGGATGCAAATTGTTCAATATAAAAAAAAGTATGCATAGGTATGCACTCTCTACAAATTATATTCAACAAAAAGACAACAAGCAAAGTAAAAGAGTGGATATATACATTGACAAAAAGCCAAAATCATCAAGGAATATTGTAGGTTTTATAAATAGAACGTGACCTCTGTCAACTATTAAGCAACCCAATTGCATATTTGAGGGGCGCGAGGGAAATCATGTATTTGTATGTGCGATAAAATCAATAAGTGCAAGGGAAGAGCTGCTTATTGATTACAATTTGAATCGCATAGATACAAATGATGTCAATATCATTAGGGTGCAGGTACATACTATGTACCATTAAATAATTGAGTTTTTTTGCCAGCCACATTTAGAGAGTCTCCTAACCATCCCCCTCATCTCCATCAACATCTTCTAATGAAATTTATTAATGTAGTCCTTTCTAATAATTGGTTAACTTTAAATAATAACACAGGACCACAATATGGAGCAACCACGTAGAGGGGACAATGATGATCGTGCATGCACTTCTTCCCAGTAGGTAAACCTCTTTGTTATTGTACTACAAATTAGATAGAAGAAAAATGTTAAATAAAGTTTTTTATTATATACTTTTCATCACTATCTCAAATTAATTCTAATAGTGTTAGTAATATTGTTGTCATAGACAAGAGGTCAGCAAAGAAAGGGAAAGGAACTTGCAGTCCCTGAAGAGGAGTCCTTTGATGAGGACCTAGTTGTTGATTTCGCTACTTGTGATGAGCCGGCCTCTGTAATTAAAAAATGCCTCCACAAAATTGGAAAAAGACAGGCTGAATTGGCCTCTATATTCCCTCTGACTCTTGAGTCACAAAAGAGGGAAACTAAATTGATGCACCTATCTCAAAATTACAGAGTAAGTATTAATGTAATTTTTAATTATAAAAAAAGTTCAATAATAGTTTTTATGTTATAGTAGTCTTTTATGTCATTAAAAAATAAGTGGATGTGTTGCTTTTACAACTTTTTTTTCATAATTTTGATCCTCACGGCCATGATGAGGGTACTGCAGCTGGTTTAGGTAGATCAGATGTTGGACTATATTTTTTTTTACTCTCTAACAATATTGTCCATGCTAATCACTACTTTCATTATGCTCTAACAATCTTATTCTTCAGCATGTGTCAATGATCATTTACTATTGCCGCCTCATACGATGGTAGGCTCAGATGTATTGCGTCCTGCAATGTTGGCAACATGTAGCATGATCACAAACACCATGGCACCACCTACTCATACACAGATTTTAGTTTCTCTGTCATTATATATATGTTTATTTCCCTTGAAGTGTTCTTTCTTAGGGCCATTTCGTAATTTATTCAATTTATGCAATAGGGGATGCAACTGTTGATAGTGATTTTCCTGGATGTACTAGTATTCCTCGTATGGGAATGGTGAAGGATTGCATATTGCTTGTGAGCGAAGAAGGAGTTCCCTTGAAAATAGCTAAACTTCCAGGTACTTTAAAGATTGGACCTTTCTTTTACTATACAATCGTATGTTAATTACAGCTTGCATTCAATATGAGAATCTTACATCTATTGTATTCTTATTTTATACTATTATATCCTTCGACTAATGATCCCATGATTATTTTGCAGGGAATGATATTTTTTATGGTAAACTTAATGACGAGTATTTGTGGATATTCGGGCCCACCATTTGTACAGGGTGGAACATCATATCCAAACTAAAACCCCAATCCACTATTTTGATTTCATATTATTGCTAAGATAGTTATCATTACATCCATTTTTGAATCTAACACTATTTTTTTTCTTAAAAGGTGGAAAACCCAAAATCAAAAGTTAAAGGATGATCTCGTAGAGAGTATGACAAAAAAATTTGGACCTCGTGCATTTGAGAAGTGTAAGCTCCTTCAAAAATATGGGTTATGTTTGAGGTATATTAGGGACTAGTACAGGTGTACATTAACCAAAAACCCGAATTACCAACGCCCCCCTTGCATTCCTAATTTAGAGTGGAAATCTCTTATTCTGGATGCGAATGAGAAAACTGAAATAAAAAAAGGAAATACACCACCAGAGAATAGAAGAAGGTATGTGATACTGTTAACAATGTAATTGTGTACTAAATACTCTTCATATTTATATGAACTAACATATTTCAATCTCTTCATAGATTGTTTGACACATCAAAGGCAAAAAAGGGAAGACTACAAAAGCACGGGCAACACAAGCTAGGCTCTGGTGGTTATTTGAAACTTGTTGCACGAGTTGTAAGTGTTAATATTGTCAGACTTGAATGAGGAAAAATACAATTTGTAAATGGCTTTTAACACTGAAAATAATTATTTGATCTTTATAATATTTATTTATAATTTGAAATCTTTTTTTGTTTTGATGAAACAATAAAATAAAATTTGACTATACCAAGCAAAAATGTAGGGCACGGAGTTCAATGTAAGTCTCACAGAAGAGGACAAGACAATTGGCTTCCAACAAGGTTATAAAGTCATGGCAAAAAGAATAAGAAGTGCACAAGGTTCTACTGATGGATCCATCGCGGTAAGTAAGCTAAATAGATGATATTTCAAATTTAATTATTTACCAATTAGTTTATTTGATGTTAAGTTCCAACATAAAGTGAGTAAATTTGTTTTAAGTAAGAAAATAATGATAACATGAATGCGTATGAAATTGAAATGCAGCCTGTTGATTCTTTCCGTACACAACCTGTGTGTGTTGATGAAAATGAGGATGGGCATTAGAGTAATACAAGTAAACATCTTAAATTGATTGGTGTAGTAATACAAATTTAATTGCAATTGGTGTTTGGATTAATGTAACAATTTGTATTGCAGCTGTAGAGAGTGTAGAGGTCGTTGTTAATGAGCAGGTTGAGGTTGAGGCTGAGGCAGACAAACTGACCTCGATGTTGATGATGTGACTAGAACAGGTAAACAGATATATACGATTATGGCCTGTAAAGTACTGAAATAATTTAAAATGTTTTTAATATTTTTAATTATAAGAAAATGTTTTTAATTTAACCCTTTTATATGTTATTGCAGATGACCCCCCTTTGCATCAACAAAGAACTAGGCGTGCATTGAGATATAATGAGAGGGTAGATGATCATCATGCTGATATCGATACTCCTCTTAGCGATTACTTCTTAAAAACTAGAAATCAAAAGAAAAAAAAGAAATGATTGTCATCTTATATGCAACTTAATTGATAATGGTTGATTTTTATATGCCAATGAATTTAATTATGTGGTATTGAATGTTCATAAATTTTATAATGTGTTAATGAATGTTATCGTGTAATAATTAATGAATGTTACATTTTATTAATGTGTCAATGAATGTTAATAAATGTTATCATGTGATAATTAATGAATGTTACATTTTATTAATGAATGAAATAATGAATGAATGTTAGATGTTAATAGGAAATTAAAAGTGATGTTAGGGGGGGTGGGGCCAAATGAGCTTCCACCTTCATGTGGTTGGCCCTATTTAGTACAAAATATAAAACTATTCTCGAAATAAAGTGAAGCTCAATAAGATTGTTCCTTATATAGGGTCTCAAGTGTAGCCTTTATCCCACTCTCAACATTGCAAGGCTTCAAGTGGTGTTCTGAGATTGGTTTCTCCATCTCCCACTGACATCTTGTCTTTCTCCTAAGAACTCTTACCAAGCTTTGATACATGGATGAGCAAAATATGTCCCTTACAGGCTACACATATATAATATGATAGATCTAGGGAATAAATATACTACAACATAGAATGAGTCAACTTGAATCTGTAGTTTCTTCATTCACAATGAAAATTCAAATTACAAGCCATATTTTAGATTTAATATTCATATTCATCTTCATCATGATCATAGCCATCACGGCCAGCATTTGGTTCAACTTCATTTGAACCACACTCCCTGTCAGGTACCATTATAAGTCGTGGAGTGTGGTCATACCCATGTTACCATAATAATGAGTTAGCCTATAAAATTATGAATAAAATGCCTTGTGTATCATATTTATAATACTGTAGGTGCACCCGGGATTGGCCTAGGCATCCAAGTTCCTACCAAAGGAACCCTAGTCGAACCCAAAGGAGAACAAAAGTAGAACCGAAACTAAAGGTTGTTATGTTATGTTGTTATTTCCTTTTACTAATTGTGCTATTTCAAGGATCACCACCCATGACTTGGTTAAGATGATGAATGTTGTCAATGCCTTTATTACCAAGGAATCACCACCCACCATTAATGAATATTAATGATCATTATTTCCTAAGGCTAATCGTTGTTTGTGTATGTTGATCACCCAAGTCTTTGGTTGTGATTTACATGCTGTGAGGTTTGTCAGAAGTGGAGGTATGACATGCTGGTTGGATTATAACATATTGACACTTACACCATGAAGAAGACAAATGATTAAACAAAAAAAGAGGACCAACTGAACCATCTTATGGTCATTATATATCACATTGAGAAACAACGTCAAGACTTGAGAATCAAAATAATCAAAATTTTCTTCAAGACCATGAATCATCAACAATGATCCATCAAAAAACAAAACACTAATCTATATTATCATTAAGCCATAAAATATGTCTTTAAAGTTTAGAAGCATCACAAAAACTTTCAAGAAACATAGTACTATCCAAAATGAATACCCTCCAAATGATTATGATTATGTTGATGTTGATGTCTATAATTTATGTCTAATGATTATGATGATGTTGATGTTGATGTCTATAATTTATTTCACTTACTAATGCTTTCCTAGATTGAATTTTGAATTGCCAGGCTAGAGAACACTTTCAAAGTTTAGGGTCTATTCTACATGATACTCTTAGTTACAGCTCAAATGCAACTCAACATATTTTTGATGCTGGACAACCCACTGTAGAATCTCATCCGCAGGTGAAATTTAATGTTGTGAATCTTGGCATTGTTAATGTTATTACTTTTCCTCATGTTTCATATTTGTGAAAATGTTTGTTGGCACTATCTTCTTTTTCAATTCCTATATTTGCAACTTTTTAGATCATTAACTTAAGCATTACATGTCTTTGTTCAAAGTTTATTCTAACACTATATTATATCTTATTCTTATTACAATGTTCTTTGTTGTGGGGCAGGAGGTCAATCTTCATTGTCTTCATTGTGGGGGACAGTGAATATTTCTCTGACAAATAGCAGGTCTTCTTTAGTATCTTATAATAACATGCTAAACTAATAAAGGTGTTATAGGCATTTAATCTGCAATTACTAATAGATTAAGCATGTTATTACTATGCTTAATGTTCCATTTAAATGCATTTAACACAAAAAACAAATTACAAAACTGAACCAATGACATGTTTACAACAAAGATGTGTTGAGGAGTTTGCTCCTTGTGTAATGTTAACTGTTCCTGTACAATCCACTCATACAATAGTGAAATGCAATGTGGAATGGATGGTTGATAGTGTTCCTTGGAGGAAGGGGGATTGTGAAAGACTTGTTATCATTGTATTGTGTATTTCCAATATGTTTGGATGTAGGGAAGACAGGGAGAATGAAGGATCACTCACTAATTGCATGATAACCCAATTTTGAAGGGTCACTGGTTGAGGGGACAGCCAAGGTCCAGATGAGTGGGCCATTGGAGGACCCTATTTATTTGTATTAATTTATATTCAAATTGGATGCATGGATTTCTTGTGAATTATCGGCTGCTATGTATCCTCTAACTGCATCTGTAAATCTGCATATACTTCTCTAGGGTTGTAAGCCACTTAGAGATCAAAATAGAGAAACTAAATCAAAATCATTCTTTGTCCTATTTCCCTTTAACAAAGTATCAACTATCAATGACACAATACATTTGATGCCCTAAGCTATCAATACAAATGACACCTAGCTAGAAGCTCACGAGCTATCCATTTGATAACCACAGTCAAAATTTCAAAAAAATAGATATCCTTGAGCACAAGCACCAATAACATCAAATAATGGAGTTAAAGAAAGGGCTAGGGCACGACACCAATAGAATGCGGTCATTTCAGTAAGCATCTCAACAATATACAATGGCATCATTAAACATGCCACTAATATCAACAAACGCGAATCCAAACATTTGAAAACCAATGGCATGTTTACAAAAAAGGTCTAATAGAACTCCCAACAATTCTTAAACATACTTTATTTGATATGATGAATTCTTAAAAAATTAAGGTTGGATTAGACATAGTTATCACACATTTTTTTTTGTGGTACAAGGAATATTTGGTTAGGTCAAATCTTCCTTCGTGCTAGCAGTCTACAGAATTAGACCTTTATTAACAATTGATCATATCAAATAACTAGTATGTTTAAGAATTGTTGGGACTAGTCCTTTGGTGTGTATTAAATAGAATAGAATTTTTAGCATATTATTATCATTCTATTTCTTTGTTGTAAACATGCCATTGTTTCAATTTTATAACTTCATTGTTGTATGAGTGGATTGTGCAGGATCAGTTAACATTAAACAAGGAGAAAACTCCTCAACACATCTTGGAAACCATTGAATTCAATAATAAATGAAACCTAACACCAACACTATTCCTTCCATTCACTTCTACCAAGAATAAAGCATTTAATCCATTCAAAATTACATATAATCATTAGACAGTTACATTTTTTGACTATGTAGAGGAACAGTCACGACCAAAATGATCAAAACTACTTTCACCCTTGCACAAGCTATTCCAAAATTCAAGTAATTAAATAAGCAATATGCTATATCAAATCATTCATATTCATAGTAACCATTCAAAGGATCATTTTTTCAATGAACCCTCTGACTATACCCCTATGGCAGAGAAAGGAAACCTTAAAATAGAGAAAGGAAACTTAGTGAAACTAGTCTATGCCATTGTTTGTGAAGGTATAGTCATGATAAGTTCCTCTCAAACCTCTCCAAACATGTAAGATTGTCTTTAAATACTTTATTGATCTCTTCTAAACATTAGCCAAATAAAACCTACATTTGAATCCACACACAATAACCCCAAAATGAAGGGTTTTGTATCCTTTAATGAATCTTAGTCACTGGTAACGCATGGATAGTCAAACCAATTTTCTCCAAAGCATTCAATAAGTGACTGGATTGTATTTAATACATGCCAAAGGACCAGTTGTATGGAATTGTCAATCACATAGCATTTCATTGTTGTATGAGTGGATTGTGCAGGAACAGTTAACATTAAAAAAGGAGAAAACTCCTCAACACATCTTGGAAATCATTGAATTCAATAATAAATGAAACCTAACACCAACACTATTCCTTCCATTCACTTCTACCAAGAATAAAGCATTTAATCCATTCAACATTACATATAATAATTAGACAGTTACATTTCATGACTATTTAGAGGAACAGTCACGACCAAAATGATCCAAACATTTGAAAATAGTGAATCAATATCCTTGAGCACAAGCGCTAATAACATCAAATAATGGAGATAAAGCATAGGCTAG
Source organism: Chamaecyparis obtusa (assembly GCA_027943335.1). Lineage (NCBI taxonomy): Eukaryota > Viridiplantae > Streptophyta > Pinopsida > Cupressales > Cupressaceae > Chamaecyparis > Chamaecyparis obtusa. The sequence goes on from BSBK01006799.1 coordinate 787,875, forward strand.
GGCACGACACTAGTAGAATGCGGTCATTTCAGAGAACATTCATGATCAAATAAAATGCAATGCATTTGAAATTTGTTGTCGAATATGATGCCAGATGCTTGAAAGATGAAGAAATCACATACCTTCTCTCGCACTCAGCTTTCACTCATTTTCTCCTACTCCTTCTCTATCCAATCAAAATAAAAATGATGAGGTCGTTTCACTTTTTTTTTCATAGCCAAATCTTCCTTGTACCACACCGCAAAGAACATGCCATTGGTTCATTTTTGTAAATTTGTTTTTTGTGTAATTATTAATTGGTAGATTAAATGTAGATAACACCTTTATCAGTTTAATTAGCATGTTATTATCATATCAGATAAAGTATGTTTACAAATTGTTGGGACTGGTCCTTTTGCGTGTATTAAACAGAATAGAATTTTCAACATATTATTATCATTCTATTTCTTTGTTCTAAACATGTCATTGGTTCAATTTTGTAGATTTGTTTTTTGTGTTAAATACATTTTTCATGAGGAGGGGTCTTCTTCTGAGGAGATTGATGAAGATTGTGCACCTCAAAAACCAATTCATAAGGTACCAATCATGTTTCCTATTTGCTTATGTTTTTGGATTGGTAAATCTCCTTATAAGTTTCATGTCCTTTCTTTTGATTAATATGGATGAGATATATATCTTACATTTAACATTCAACTTCTTTACATTTTAGAACATGTAGTATTTTTTTTGAGGATTTTACTAAATCAATTTTTAACATAAACTGAAAACACCAAACTGATATCTTTCCCTTTCAACTTGACAAAATATTTGCATTTGACCAATGACTGCAAGCAATTGAATGATAAATCCACATATTTGTATCTTTGTAAAATACTTGGAACATCAAAACGATGGCTAAGTGGATGCCACCATGATTTTTATCTACTGAATATGGAAAAAAAAGCACCAAAAAGAATTGAATAGAAAACATGATTGGTCATTTTAGAGAGCATTCATGATCAAATAAAATGCAATGCCTTCTCTCGTGCTGGATCAAATTTCACCCGCTCATTTTCTCCCACTCCTTTTCTCTACAATCGAAATAAAAATGATTTGGCCATTTCAAAATAGTGAATCAATATCCTTGAGCACAAGCACCAATAACATCAACTATTTTTATTTGTGGGTACCCTAATGTTGGCAAGAGTTCTTTTATTAATAAGATTACTCTACAAGCTTAAAGAAGCGGTATATTTTGGCAAATGAAGAGTGGAAAGATGATGATATTCCTGAGATCATGGATGGACACAATGTTACAGACAGAATGGGAAGACATCTTTCTAGCCTGGCCCTAGATCCTTCAACAATTGGGGTAGGATCCAGACCCAGGCTAAAAAGATGTCTTCTTTTCTATTGTGGAATATAGGCTCTACTACTGCAACAACTACAAACTGTGATGTAGATATCACAACAACTGAGAAACATAAATGTAGGCATCATGGTCACAATTTTTTGGAGACACAACATAATTGAGTGGTATTCCTAGATGATGCAAAGAAATGGTCTTAGTCCATGAACAAATTAAATTAGACTTACATGCACATAAACACGACAACTGAGAAACATAAATATAGATTTCACAATAGCTCAGAAACATAATTGTAGGCATCATGGTCACAATTTTTTGGAGACAACGTAATTGAGTTGTATACCCAAGTGAAACTTTTGCACCTCCAATTCCAAATTGAATACATTTGTTGGAGGACCTTGTATTCATGAGCAACAGATGTAGTCAACTTGGAATAAGAGGTGCAGGAGTTTCTCTCCATCATCTGGGTATACAACTCAATTACGTTGTCTCCAAAAAATTGTGACCATAATGCCTACAATTATGTTTCTCATCTATTGTGTCCTAGGACCCCTTATGACCCTTTACGACCATTTATGATCCCTAAGAATACATCTTAGAGTTCTTAAAATGTTGTAAAGGGTCATAAGAGGCTCCTAGGAGGGGCCAGATGAGCTTCCACCTTCACGTGGTTGGCCCTGTTAAGTAGAGAATGTTAAACTATTCTCAAAACAAAGAGAAGCTCAATAATTTAAGGTCTCAGTCCATGGAGATGCTGAAAAAATGACAGGAATCAATGATGGAGATTTTTTAGATTCTGAGAAGACGTATATGGAGTGGAGACTAGATTGAGTACCAGTGTAGAGATGATGATTCAGTAACCTACATCTATAAAACCTTCACAATTATCCCTTCTTTGGCCTCCACTCATTCCTCTTCTAAAAAATGGTTATCTAGGAACTTTGGATACTATTTCTCATCCATGTACGAAATGTGCTAGTGATCGTATAAAATTACTTTAGCCCTCCAGTATTGATGAGTTGCACAAGTGTAAAATGTTTTTGCAAGATTGGGATCAATTATATTGGATACTGTGCAGTGTACATAAATGCAAGGCGGTGATTATTCTTGATGATCGACAAGTATAAGTTTTCCAGGCCTTACCCAGTAGCTAGGACTAAAGATAACATAGCTCAAGAGACCATCATAGTTGGTATCTTTCTTCGGTCTATATTATTGACAAAATATTTTACCTTTCATTAGCTCATCAAATTTGGGGATTTGAAAGAATTTAATAGAATATTTTCATGTATAACGTACAATATTTAAGTTTGATGCTGATCGAATTTTTACTTCACGCACTTGTATACTACGAGCATGGCCATAAAGAAGCATCCCCTCCCATGGCTTGAGTAATGTAGGCCATGGGAGGAGATGCTTATTTATCACTGTCCTCATAGTCTACAAGTGCGCGAAGTAGATAAATTCATGCAACGTCAACTTAAATAATATACGTTGTCATGAAAATATTCTATTAAATTCTTTCAAATCCCTGTATTTGATGAGCTAATGAAAGGTAAAACATTCTGTCAATAATATAGACCAAAAAAAGAGACAACCTATGATGGTCTCTTGAGCTTTCTTATTTTTAACGTACAGATCTGTCACTTTTTCGACACTTTATAGTTTATTCTGACAGTAGTGCTATACTTCTGACAACATTTCCCATAAAAAAATATGCCACCCCATTGCCTCTCCGACAGATCAAATGTCAGAGAAAATTCCTTTTCTACAATTACTACGATAGGAATGCTATATCTCCAACATGGCTAGCTGTCAGAAATATAGTGCCATACCATCGGTCTTCTGATAGTCCCAATGTCAGAGATATGTACTTTTTGATAGACTATAGTGACAGTAATGCTATAGGACCGATGGTTTATCTGTCAGACATTGGCTATGGATCTATCGCTATTCCAACAGTTATAATGTCAGAAATTGTGACAGTCATTTTGTATTTCCGATAGGTCTACTTGTTAGAGTTTTGATAGATGGATTGTAGGAAATGTCATAACAAAGCTTGTATTCATGGGCAAGTTTCAGATGGAATGGGGTTTTGGAACACCAATGGTTACGTCTTCCGTCATAATTTCCAACGCAAAAATAGTGACAAACACATATGTCAGAATGTCGACAAATGGGTGTGGCAAATCTGACAAATGGTTGTCAAAATTTGACCTCAAATGTACTAGTGGACTGATAATTTTTCATTGATCCCTAAGGAGACTATGCTTTCCTTAGGACTGACTATTTTTCATTGATCCCTTTTCCTTAGGACTGATCCTTTTTCATAGATCTTTAAGGAGACTATGCTTCCCTTGGGACTGATCGCCTTCATTGATCCCTAAGGAGACTATGCTTTTGTTAGGACTGGTCATTTTCATTGATCCCTAAGGATACCATGCTTTCCTTAGGACTGATCATTTTCATGGGTCCTTGTGGAGACTATGATTTTTATACCCTTTTACAATTTCCTTAAGGAGACAAATTTTTCCTTCGGATAAGTCACCCTTGGCACAAATTATTTTTCCAAGGTAGAGTTGACTATCATAACACAACTTTCTAGAATATCAATTCCACATTAGTTCTCTCTTGGGATGAGTAGAACTAGCATAATATAACTTTCTAGGCTTTCTACTTTTTCATCCTCTTCTTTCCCGTGGATCACCCAACATAACACAACTTGCTAGACCAATATTGAATTCATGGTCTTTCTCTCTTTCCATGCTCTCATAGCTTTTTTAGTGGATTAGATCATGGAGTGTTGTATTATCCTTGGTATATGTTCTTTCCCTTTCCATGTGACCATTTGTGCTCTTGTAGCAGCTTTTCAAACATGATCCTAGTGGTCGGGATGTTTTCTCGATCGAGGTCTCTTCAACTAGTTGATTTGGAGTTTTATTTTTAGTACTAACTCCTTTTGTGTCTTTTTTTGTTTCTTGTTTTTGTACCTTTGTGTGTGGTTGTCTAAGTTGAGATCCTTCATTTGGGGGCTTGCATCCTTAAACTTAGTGATGTCTTATCTCTTTATAGTTTATGCATGATTGTTTCTCTTTCTCTTCTCTGTCTTTTCCTTTACCATGAACATGAGGTGGACTCATACTCCCACTGATGTGGGGGCTAAATGTACTATTTTGAATTGTAAGCACCTTATGGGTGTGTACAATTTAATCATTGTTTAGCACCCACCTTAGTGTGTTTCCATTTTAATAAGCCTAATAGGACTTATATTTTTTTATTAATGATTAAATAGGTTTTGAAGGGGCACAAAACCCTATACAAAAAGGTCACATAAGATATTCCATGAAATACCACAACAAGGAATAGAATGAGACCAAGATGAGGGTTTTATCAATAGGCTCCCTCAACTCAAGACAAATGCTACAAGAAAAAACCAGCATGCATCCAAAACCTAAAGAAAGGACAAGAGAACACTCCAATCCAAACACCCACAACCAAAAACCTTTAATATTTTCCTTTAGCCCCTCTCTTGTGGGAAAAATTGGTCATGTCAAAAGAGGGAAATACATCTTGGATTTTTTTCCTTTCACTATAATCCATCCCTCTTCCACCTTAGCAACCACATCCTACTAAGTTGATGAGTCCAGCGTTGGAGTCACAACACCCTAAGAGGGAAGACTAGCAATACCCACAAAAGAACCAGAGATAGGGCTAAGAAGATCCTAACACTACTAAAATTGTATTAATTTTTTAATGTGCATTGGTCGATATTTCTAGGCTTATTGATCGATATTTTGACCAAAGGGGTTGTCATAATATTTTGGTTGATTGATCGAAAACCAAGTTGAGAGTCTTAATTTCAAACGTTCTTGGCATAAAAAAAGAGGTCAATTGCTTGTAAAATGTGGTGTTGAAAGATATGATTTTTGACGGTGGCTCACATCATACTTCGACAAGGATTCTATGTCTATGATGAGGTTTTGGTCAAATCTTCATCAATGATTGGAGTCATCCCAACTCATTTTCGATGAGAATGACGTCGAATGTGTCCACGTGGAGTCAAATGTTTGATCCATTTGGTCATCAAAAAAAGAGGTCAAATGTTTGAAAATGTGGTGTCAAAAGGCTTGGTTTTTTATGAGGATTCTATGTCATTGATGAGGTCATCATCAAAAGTTGCATTGAAGTTAGAGTTAGGAAAACTAATTTTCAATGTTTACAATGTCAAAAGTATCCAGCGAGATTATAAATTTCAACAAAAGCGGTTTATTTTTAAAAAATAATAATTTTGGTATGCAATTATGAGATCTATATTATCATTGCACTTGTTAAAAATCAGCATGGACAAATAATGCTCTTGGGAAGTTTTAGCCAAATTGAAATTACCTATTTATACAACATTTGTGAGTGGCTTCCATACTGTACCTACCTAGATACATTTCTAAATATTAAAAACATGGCATTGATAAATTGAACCTACCTCAAAAATTGAAAATTAGATTCTATTTGCCCATATTCAAGCACTATGTGATAGACTACAATGTCTCAAAATCTGATTTTCTTAACAAAGAATAAACTTTTATACTGAATTATATAGATATATTTGAGTGTTTCCATAGGGGAATGCTATCTCCATCTAATGTGTTGGCTACTCATCCTCATCTTTTGTTAGTGGGAACTAGCTTTTCCTTTGGATATACGATGGTAAGTTAATGTTAATCCAAAAATATGATAGTTACAAGTGGTATACTGATTTGAGTTTAGGTATTTTCATAGGCCTGTAATATCACCACATATTCTAAATATGGTATTTATAGAATCATAATTTTACCTATAGTCTATTTTTGGATAAAGGTGATTTAGATGATCATGAGCTTCCTTCTCTGCTTTCTATTACTGCTATTAAGGGAGGGTTTAAGGTTTCAAGTGGTAGGATAGAAGTCCTAAAATCCTTTGAAAGGTTAATATGAATGCCTAAAGATGAAGAGTTTTCAAGTTGATAGCTATGTTTTCAACTTGATAACAATATAAACTAAAAACAACAGTCATATAACTGACTGACTGTCAGTTGCAAAGAAGTTACAAATTGTTAAACCTATTGGAAGAGGTTGCTTGTAATGGTGTGTGTGAGAGGAAGAGTAAGAGAAGAGTTTATAAGTTTGTGTATCATCTTAAAATGGAAGCACTTCCATGATAAGAGCATTTAGCCCTTCGAGTAAGTGGTATGGGGTCATGTTAAGCACCTTGATCGGGTCTTTGCATGTATTTGGCTTTCTCCCCGCTTTCCACTTCTTTTCTGCTTCGTTATAGGTGAAATTAGGGTTAGGACTTGAGGATTCTCCTTAATTTCCTTCTTCCCTAGCTCTATTTTCTAGGGAGGACTTAGAAATAGGTCTTCCTAGCCTTCATCATAGTAATCATAGGATTTTATGCCTATCCCTAGCATTCTTCCCCATTCTAGTATCATTTCTAGGTCTTCGGGCATCCTCAGGACCTCCTGTCTTGATTCTGACTGGATCTAGGCCCAAGGTCAAATTTGAGGTTGATCTTGACTAGGTTAGGATCAAGCTCAAACTTGATTAGGTTAGGATTGAGCTTGAACCTGACTAGGTCAGTCCCAACCTCAATTTTGCCCACCTCTTTCAAATTTTCAAATTCCTTGATTTTCAGGTGTCGGGTTTCGGGGATATTTGTTTTCCTGCCTCTGAGTTGGCTATTTCAAGTTTCAAAATGGTAAATCCTCTAATTACATTTAATATAGGTATATTTTCTAAATGTTAGGACCTAATTGGGATTTAATTCTCCAAGGTGGCCCCTCTAGAGGATTGTGCCCTAGTTCACTATAAAAGGAGGCCTTCTTCTCTCATTTTATCCATCACTTAAAATCAAGTTCTCTCTCAAGCTCTCAAGTGCAAGCAAGAATTCAAGAATTCAAGAAAGCATTCAAGCATTCAAGTGTTCAAGCATTCATCCATCAAGGAGATCCATTGTTAGCCATTGAAGGATTCAATCTCTTTGGAGCCCCCTTGAAGATCCATCCTTCCACATTCATCCAAGCCTCCTCATATGCAAAGATCAAATCAAGATTGGCATTGAAGATCAAATGCCATTGATTGGAGACATCCTACGTTCATTCTACATCCATTGAAGCATTCCTACTTGTGGATTTGAGGATTTGAATCCTCTACAAGGACTTCAACATAAGTGAGGTGATTTGTTTCAATGACTTTGTTTATGCACACTACATTTCAATTCAATTTCAAGGTTAATTCCTAAATTGGGGTTTGACCAAGGCAAACCCCCCATACAAACAAAAACCCCCATTTTCTTATAGGTATAGGTGTGGGATTTCAGATCTGAGAGTGGATTTGGATACCCTTTTTGGTGAACTTTCGAGATCTGTGAACAAAATTAGAATCAACCTTTATATAAAGAATCTAGCCTTTGACTTTTTATGAGTGTCAAAGTCGACCTGAGCTCATCTTGGCAAAATATTTCTGGGTTTTCTTTGTCTCAGCATTTCTAGTCCAGAACAGGTTGTAGATTTGCCCAAAAGTACACACAAACATTAGAAATTGGCATTTTCCAGATCTTCCCTAATTTAAGGTAAGTATTTGTATTTCAATCATTTCAAATTCTAAACACTTCAATTCTACCATAGGGAAATATAGGGTTTTTCTCTCTCTTTCATATTCTCCATAGATTGATTTGATTGTGCATTAACCTTTTGGTTGATCAAATTGGATCTTTCCTTTGAGAATTTGGATTTAGGAGTGGATCTCATATTTCCCCCATACATTTACGCAACATACAACATTTGAATAGGTGTGAAGCCATTTTACCCCTATTCATTTTGGTGAACCCGACAAGCTTACTCTCTTTCTTTTTGGTGTTAGATTTCCCTTTGTCTTATTGTGTGTGTTCACCTTCACTATTCATTTTGGTGAACCCAACATACTTACTCTCTTTTCTTTTGTGGAATTGGATGCCTTATTGTTCTTTCATTTTATCTTGTTAGTATTAGATTTTTCCTTTGTGTTAGATCTTGCATGGTAATTAGATTTCAAAAATACAAAAATATTCATGCTTTATGTATTCTTAGTTTAGTTCATTTGCATTACATTGGTTTATGAGCTTTACTACCACTATTCCTACTTATATCATTCCAGTTAGAAGAAGTCATAGACTCATAGGTGCCTTTGATCCTGAATCTTCCTCTCCTTTCCTTAGGATCCCGGATGATAATTTGATTCTTCATGATTCCAATCCTATTATGGAGAAAAACTCTTCTCACTCATCTCATGATGAGGATGATGCTTTAAGAGTTCCTCCTAAACAAGTCCAAAAACTTTCCACTGAACTTGATAAAATGGGTAATTGGCTTATTCAAGAAAACCATAATCAAGATTCCATTCAAGCTATAGAGGCTCTTAAGAAATTTCTCTGTGATAGTGATCAAGGTGTTAACCTCTTATGTGGTATTACTCACCTTGTGCATTCAAATGTTAAACCTTTAGTTCAAGAAGCTCAAGATTTAGGGTTGATTCCTCCTATCACTAGTGTTGAACCTCCTTCTAAGCCTTTACCTAGTATTCCTACCTATACTCCTTCTTTGGTGACTATGATGGTTCCCTCTATTCCTATGAGTGTTCCTCCTGTGTCCCTTCCTACATCACAACCTTCATATCATAATGTTCCTTTTACTTATTCCAATCCACTTCCAACTGTAGTTCTTAGTGTTCCTCTAGTTGTGTCTTCTATTCCTGTAGCTTCTTACACTTTACCTAGTGTGTCTAATGTTGCTACTCCTATTTCCTCTAATGATTCAACAATCATCAGTTTGGCTCAAACTGTGTCATCCTTACAACAACAACTTGCTTCCTTAACTCAAAAAAAGTTTAGTATTCCTACATGTGACATGGGAAGTCCCTTGTCCTAAGACATTATTCATGCTCCTATTCCTCAGCAAGGTGAGATGCCTCATCTTGAGAATTATAATGGAAAAGGAGATCATGTTCATCATGTTAAAACATTCCAAATCCTTTGCAGTGATTATTCTCATGACCATAGGATTTTAGCCAAATTGTTTGCTAGAACCTTCTGTGACAAGGCCTTACAATGGTATTGTTCCTTGCCTCCTTATTCTATTGATTCCTTTCCATAACTTTCTAATGCCTTTATTCAACAATTTTAAAACAACATTGGCCCGCAAGTGTCTTTGACTGATTTAATGCATTGTAAACAAAGTGCTAAAGAAAAATTAACTAAATTTATTGGTAGATTTAAGCATTTGTATGCTCAAATTTTCTATCCTATTCCTGATATGGATATTCAACGTATGTTTATTTCAAATTTGCAAAAAGATATTAGAGATAAGATTCTACTTATTGAATTTACCTCTTTTCAACAAATTTATGCAGCACTTCATCATTATCAATTACAAGTGAATCAATTTGAGAGAAACACTCCAATGGATCCTATTCCAATTGATAAGAGTGATGCTGCTCCTAATCCAAACAAATTTAAAAAATTCAACAACTATGTCAAGATAAACAAACAAACGAATGGAATTGTTGATCAAGTTGTTGTTGCATCTCACAATGCCACTTCTACATCCACTACTTTTCAATTAAATCATATGCTTACTCCTCTTTCTGAATCTTTACATGCTATTATGAATATGTTGTTAGCTGCTAATATGATTACTTTACCTCTTATTCATCCTGTTTTACCTGTTACAATTGCTTCTAAATCTTTTGATCAAAATGCTTTTTATCAATATCATCGTCAGAATGGTCATGATACTGAGAAATGTTATTCTTTAAAACATAAGGTTCAAGACTTAATTGACTCTAATGCCTTATCTGTTGATAATCTTCATGGTAGTGGAAACAAATCTGTCTCTTCTCCTAATCAAAACCTTCAAATCTATATGAACCCTTTACCTATGCATGATACTAATACCATTGCTCAACCATCTGCTATGGAAATTGTGTATGATTCAAAGATGGATTATCTCAATCATGTTGTTAATCAAGTGGAGCATGTTGGTTAATTTGTATCTCCACCTCAACCTCAAGCTCAATCTCAACCTCGACCAAAACCTAAACCTAAACTAAAAACTCAACCTAATCCTAAACTGAAAACTCAACCTAAACCTTGACAACAACCTAAGAATAAAAGACCTCGGGAACTTTTGATTACCTTTGATGACTCTGAGACTATTAAGGCTCCTGATGGTCCCCTTTACATTGCTGCTAGGATTTCTCAGATACCTACTCGTGGTTGTCTTGTTGATCCTACATCCTTGGTTAATGTTATTACTAAAGAAAATATTTTTATGAAAATCCTACAACGTGATTCTTATGATACATCAGATGTGTGGATTCAAACTTGTAATGGTTTTCTTTATCCATCATTTGGTTCTATTACTTAACCGATTGAACTTTGTGGAAAAATTGTGAACACTACCTTTTTTGTGGTTCCTACTTCTGATCAATTTCAAGTTAAGCTAGGTTTGCCTTGGTTGACTGCCATGCATGTTGTTGCTTCACCTATCCATAAGGTTCTTAAGTTCATTCATGATGATGAAACAAAGATGATTAATCATAGTTTATATCAACCTTCTAGGCCTAGAGATTGTGTTGCTCTTGATTTCTTTTGGCCTTCATTACCTAATTCATGTCCTCCTCGACCTAATAATCTTTTTCAATCATATCAAGCCTATAAACATCATAAGATTATTGAATTAAGCATACCTCCTATGGATCTTAATCATGGTCTTTCGCCTACACCTTCTATACCTCCTTTAACTATGAATTCTAGTTCTGTTAATCAAGTTCCTTCTATCGAACCTATCAAAGATCCTATGATTGTTTCTCCTATTGTTAATAATCCTGTTGATCTTCCTAAAGAACTTGTAAAGGATCATGTGATTGCTCCTCCTAGTTCTCAACCTATTTCAAATAAATCAAAATGTAATCGATCTGCTAATGAACATCATAAAAAGCGTCATGCTCATGCTAGAGCTCGTAATTCTACTCTTCAAGGATCTCTACCTTCCTCAAATAAACCTATGCATGATGTGTTAGAAGAGGTTGTTACTAATAATGATGTTCACATGCATGATTATGATGATTCTATTCATATCTTAGATCCTATTTTGATTAATTTAGATGAAGAAGATACTCTTGATGATATTGATGATCTTAATGATGAATACAAGACTATTGACATTGACATTGATTTACCTAATATGCTTTCATCATAATTAACTCTTACACCTAGTATGGAACATTATGATTCTCAATAGGATCCTTGTTTGGAACTGGCTATCATTCCCACTGTGTTAGATATAGTCCCTCTTGCAAGTTACCCACCTTCCCTAAATAATATACAATGAGATGGGGAAAGTAGGCAACATGCTTGATCGGCTTGTCCTTCATGGTAGCTTTGTTGTGTGTTTTCTTGTTGTACTATGCTTCTCCCATAATGTGTTTGCTAAATGTTCTTAGATTCTTTTATACGATCCTTGTTACTCCGTTGGTGCAAGGTGATGAAGGAATCAAAACTATTGTTCAAATTCTTCTATATGTATCTCTATTCTTCTATGCGTTGTTCAATGTTATGTTGTAATTGTGCTATTGTTTGTAAATCTTTCCTTGTGTCATCTGCTTGGATTCAAGATATGGTAGCACTAATTCTTTTTGGTCTCCATGTCATGGTTTGAAAAGATTCTCCTTCGTATATCTTATGTGATCTTTTCTCTTGTGTGATCATAGTTCTACTTTCTTTGGGTAATGATGTCAATTCATTTGCAATAATATCATATATATATTATCTTATGATCATATTGACCCCATGGTAGGTAGATCCCTTCTGTGTTCTCTATATGTTTTTGTGATATTTCCCTTGATTTGTCTTTGTCTAGGGGCATCTCGACGTGGAAATGTAATCAATGGAGTTATTTATGTTTCCGTTAAAGCCATTGCTCCTATTAAAGTGTCAGCAATGACTTTAACGTGGGGGCATACGCTCTGCTCACCTATTGCACACATGCACTTTTTGATACGCACATATTTTTCAAGATACCTTTTCTCCCTTTTTGGATTAGTAACTAATCCTTAAAGCATGGATTTATATTTTAGGATCTCTTGATCCCTCCAATTTCAAATATACATATATTTTGATCCTTTAAGGTCGGAGGTGTCCTTAAGACTGGATCTCTTTATTTTTTATTTTTATTTTTTTGTTTTATTCTTATGGAATAAAATATTCCTAAGGATGAATCCTTGATGGGTTGACTAGTGAGTAGCCACATTCACAAGGTGGTTCAATTCCATCTTTCCAGTTGTGTTGTTTCCTTGTGTGGTTCACAATAGGACATAAGTTCTCATTGGGTGAGGTAATCACACCTTCTTTCTCTCTCTAGAGATGTCTCTCTTATTGTGATCTAGGAGTCGATAAAGACTTGAGTCCCTAGGGGCTTAAGGTTTCCCTTTGTCCCTTGGATTATGATAAGATTATCTTTTCATTATGATCTCCTTTACCAAGAGTTTGCATTGAGTCCATACTCTTGCTAAAGTGGGGGCTTAATGTATCATCTTAAAATGGAAGCACTTCCATGATAAGAGCATTTAGCCCTCCGAGTAAGTGGTTTGGGGTCATGTTTGTATGCACCCTAAAATGGTCACCTAGACTTTGGGCCCCATTTATTTGATTTATTTATCCTGAATCAATTTTATCAATAATCAATATTTTCAACATTATCAATTTCTTGATCAAGTCTTAATTTCAATCATATATTGGATTTTTATCCTTGGGCTAACCATTTTATCCTAAAGTCTTTATTTACTTAAAAGGAATATTTCCTCCCCTTTTATTAAATAAAAAGCCCCACCTTTTCTTCTTATCCTAAGTTGCACAAATAAAGCACTATTCTTATTTTATAAAAAAGGGAAAAAGCACTTTTTGTCTCATATGGACATAAAGTCAACTCCTATTTTCCTATTGGAGGATACTTGTGCACATGGATTGCTCCTCTTTCAAGCTCCACCGTTGATTAAGACTTTTTCCTCTTAATCTCATTGGTCCATTTCACCTCATTTCTTATAAAAGGAGAGCTCTCTCCCTCATTTTAGGTCACTTGTTTTTACGCTAACTCTATGTTGTAGTAATTCTTGAAGACTTTGGAGCTTTTTGGAGATCATTGTTGCATTACATCTTAGAGTTCTTCATTTGCTTCATAGTTTAGTTTCCATTCTTGTATAGTAGTTCATGTTTATGCTTTCATAGCTTAGATTTCACTTTCAATCTTTAGAATAACTCATCTAGCTTAATAGGAAGGGTTGTAACACATTGCTATTTCCATTTCATAGCTTAGCTTGTACTTCCATTTTCATAGCATAGCTTGCACATTTGCATTCTCATTCTTATCTTGCATTGCATTGCATTTCCATTTGATTCTTTGGAGATATTGGCACTCTTGCCCTTGTCCTCATTCGAATCTCTCATTGTATGGTTGACTAGCAAGGTCACAAGCTTAATAGCTCTAGCTAAGAGCAAATTCATAATCTTGAAACTCCATGCTTAGAGAGCTATGGATCGATTTGTGAGGGCTCATTCTTGAGTTTCCTTGCATGTAAGGATTCATAGAAGTGCACTACTTTTGTGTGTACATTTTTGGCACCCACCGTGGGGCAGAGTAGATAAACTTTGTCCTTTAGTTTCTTGCATTTTCATCATTTTTTTTTGGATTAATTTGTGAAAATTCTATATTCTCTAGTTTTCTGTCTCAGAGTATCACGTGACACTTCTCAGGTATATCACATGATATACCTTATAATACCAGTGCGACACTTCACATCTCAGAAGAATCGCACGCATGTATTGAGGTTTATCGCCTAGTGTCGTGCAAAGTATCGCCCGCCTATTGTGCATTATATCGCCCAGACTGAGGTATATCACCCGGATATAGGAAACTGTGTCATGCGATACTGGTGAAGTCTGAGGTATATCGCCTGATACAGTAGAGATGGATTTTGAATTTTATCAGCCGAATTTGATCACATTTAGTTTCCTGGCTTACTTTGATGCATTTAAACAGGGTTAATTTATGTTTCTTAGTCTAAATTGATCAGGTTTTTACGTTGCTTTCACTTAGATTTTGGTTTTCCTAACCCTAGTTGTCTAACAAGTTATGGTTGTAGGAGCTTTTCATGAAAGGAAATCGCTATAAATCGCATGTCAAAGAGGGCTACTAACATTTTTGTAGGGCTGCCCAAAGCATAAACAAAAGCAAAATAGAAATTTTTTTAAAGTGTTTGTGATTTATTTCCTTTCAAGTGTGGCATTTACTAATTGTATTAGGAACTTTAATACCTTGTGAAAGAGATTTTGAGTTGGTAGGAGAAGTATGCTCTTCACCTTTAGGTGAACCAAAAAATCTTGACCCATCTTAAGGTTTTGGAAGCAAGGGGGTAATTAAATTTACTTGGTGTGTTTGGGAGAAGTTTTTGAGATAGGGGAGTATGCTCTTCACCCTTGTGGTGAACCAAAAACCTTGAACCTCAAAAATCATCCACTTTTTGTTTAGTTTAGGATCCTTTAGCGGGCTTTCTCTTGAGCAATCAAGAGGAATGACCCAAGTGGGGTCAAGCTAATACCGAGCTATTCTAACCCACTATAAACTACAGGCTATCAAGGACACAAAACCTTGGTAGACATAACACTTGTCTTTGCTTGATGTGAGTAGCTCATGGGATTGTGACCATGGGGAAAACATTGAGCAAGAATGCTTAAGGTACTCTTGAGGCCACAAGGTCTGAGTCCTCTTTGAGGAGAAAGAGGGGTGTTTTGAACGGAAGCCCTTATTAAGAACCTTTAGATAGAAGCCACCTTATTTAGCCACTTATCTTCTTAGTGCAAGGATTGATCCAAGTGGAACAACCCGGATCACCTTAAGATACTCACCATATGTGTTCCTTTGGTTGTGTCTTTGGCACTTCCATGACAAAGCCAACATCTATTATGGGTAACCACTTTGTGTGAGGCAAGGGGACACCAAGTTATGGGCTAAGTTGGTAAGTATTGAGCCTTGACTTTTTAGGATAGATTTGCTTGAATTGTCTTCGATTGTGTGATACCAGTGTAAATGTTCTCAATATACAAACAATCGATAGCATTCATAGGGTGCAATTTTATTTTTGATATCACAAGTGTTTATCTTGGCAAGGTTGCTTTTGACCTTGTTTCAAGTGTTTTGAGACATGTTTGATCCCTCACTGTTTGCAAACTTGCCAAAATTCTACTGATATTGTGATTAAGATCAAAAACATCAACCCTCAGACCAAAATTTTTGACCAAATAGACCCAAAAATGCAAATTTTACACAGTTCTGGTCAAGAGAAACAATTTTGCAACAGTATCGCCTACTTTGAGAAGAAACATCGCGCGATAGTTCGCCCTTGCTGGACTATCACCCGACCTGCCTGGTGTTTATCGCCTGGATATTGTGAGGTCTATCGCCTGGTGTAAGGCAAAGTATCACCCTGTTAGCCTAGAGTATATCACCTGCGTAGTTTCTGCCGTGCTTTCAATTTGGTCAGTTTCAATTGCTGTTAGTCAGGTTAGTTCTTTGAGTAGGTTTCTTACTCTATCATTAGAGACCTGTCTTGTCTCTAAATTTCTAGTTTTAGTCCTCTAGGATAGCATCATCTGATTTACGAGGTCACTTTGGGAATAATTGTCAAGTTAGAAGGCCATTCTTGGTGACAAAGTTTATCTCTAGGATTGTTAGCTACATTCTTGGAAAATTTTAGTGCTCTTATTGTCCAAATCGCTTTAATTTAAATCTCAATTTCAATTATATTTTGGCCTAGTCCAACCTCCTGGTTCAAAAGTGAAAGGGTAGTCACCCTTTGATTTGAAGCACCTCTTTGACAGTGTTGGTAAAGCCCCTTTGATATTTCTATCTTTTCATTTCTCTTTGGACAATAGAGAACTTTGATTATCCTAGTTTAGTGTTGACACTTTGAGAGGTCATATTATCATTAAGAGTCTCTTTCTTTCATGTCAGTTACAACAAGGTACCAAGTCAATCAAGAGAAGTGACCCCCTGTTGTCTTTAGCCAGTTACCACCA
The DNA here is from genome assembly GCA_027943335.1 of Chamaecyparis obtusa. Classification (NCBI taxonomy): domain Eukaryota; kingdom Viridiplantae; phylum Streptophyta; class Pinopsida; order Cupressales; family Cupressaceae; genus Chamaecyparis; species Chamaecyparis obtusa. The sequence goes on from BSBK01006799.1 coordinate 804,364, forward strand.
GTTAAGACTCTTCAACAACATAAGGGAAAAGGACCCCTTTTTGATCAATCTCCTAAGAGTGAATCTGAGGTTTGTTTTAATCCAAAGGGTAATCCTAGTGAAGTGAGCACCTCTTTAGCACCACTTTCGTCAAGTATGGATATGAGTTACACTTTCACTCGACAATAAAGAGAAGCCATGAATCAAACTCTTGAGGATATTTTCCAATGACATAGGAGTACCAGAGAGCATGGTGGTTCTTCTCATGCTAGTCCAACCGGGTCACCCCCCAACAACACAAGATATTTTGATGCTCACCAATGAGTTGCGAGACATTACCAACAAACTCACTCAGATTCAGGGTCACAATATGAGGACTAGAATAATGAGTGTAGTGACCACCACATTAATGCAGCCAACACAATAAGGCATTCAAGACAACCTTCTCCACTTAACGATACCTCTCGATATGCAAATACGAGGTTGAAAAGAATTGAAAGGGAGAAGCAAGCCTATCTAGATGAACAAGCTACCAAAAAGGAGAAATTTAGACAACTAGAGGAAGAGGAACGTGCATTATTGGACATAAGAAAAAGAGTTGCCCAAGAAGAAGAAGATAGGCTCTATGCACAACAACTCAAAAATCAATTTAATGGGAGGGGTACCAATAGTGGGACCAACTCACCCCCATCTACCCCTTCACCAAGTCCTACAAGAAGGTCAAGGATGCCCTCAAGATCCCCAAGTCCTAGAGGTAGAAGGACTTCAAGATATGATCACCATAGGAGACAATCATCTCCTAGACTTTCAAAACAACCCTCTCAACGAGCACATCATGGCTCACAACATGGAGGAAGTTATGCCGACTTCAATCATATGGATTTTATGACTATGCAACAAGAACCATCCTTTCAAGCATATGTAGAAAGGTATGTGGAACAAAACAAGGATCAGTTCCTAGAAAGTCTCATCAACAAAGGTGCTAAGGTCCCATACAATTTTGATGTGGACCGAAAGGTAAAGAAGCAAGATCCATCAACTAATGAGGTGATCAAACAACTTCAAAGGGATATAGAAAGGATGAGGGCTCCTAAGAATGCATTTAATTTGGATTCCATATGTCCCAACCCAATCGACAAGAGTGTGGTGTTGGTTGAGTTTCCAACCTATGACAAATATGATGGTGTTGGTGATCCTCATGACCATGTTAGACAATTCTATATAATGAGCTTTTCTTTTCACCATGAAGACTCCTATTTGATGAGATTATTTCCAAGGAGCCTCAAGTGTCAAGCCATGGAGTGGTTTACTAACCTTACTCCTCTAGTTAAGACATTTAAAGAGCTTGTAGAAAGATTTGTCCAACATTTTGCTTACAACTTATCAAGGTCGGTCACCATGCTTGATTTGTGCAAACTCAAGCAGAATCAAGGGGAATCTTTTGTTACCTTTCTACAAAGATGGAGACGTTTATGCTCAAAATATCCAAGGACAATTCCTGAGGAGGAAAGAATAGACATCATTGTGAGAAATTTAATACCAAAGCTAAGGTATGAGGTCAGGAAGATCCCATTTAATTCTTTTGATACCATGGTGGAAGTGGCATGTCACATAGAGGATGTCCTAAAAGAACAAGGAATTTTGGCTAAACCAACTAATAACAACAATGGCCAAAACAACAACAATAATGGTAATAAGGACAAAAAGAACCCTTATTGGAACAAGAATAAGCAAGTGGTCAATGATGGAGTTGTTGACTCATCTCAACCTAAGAATGAAGGAGTTCTTAATCTCTCCAATGCAGTCCAAGCCATGAAGCTACAAACATCTTCAACACAACAGGAGAATAAACCCAAGTATCAAGCGAGACCTAAAATAGAAAAGAGGCAATTTACCAAACTTGGGGACTCCTATGCAGACATTTTCAAAATGTTAATTGCTCATAATTTGGCACACCCCCAAGATCCTACAAAGCACCGCATACTAGATCCTAAGCCTCATTGTTGGGATGAGAAGGCCTTTTGTGTCTTTCACAATGGAATTGGACATAATATAGAAAATTGTTTTAAACTTAAACATCTTGTCCAAGATCTCATTGAAAGTGGATGATTACAAGTTGATGGTTTAACCACTAATGTGGATCATAAAGCTTTTAAAGAACCCTTGCCCAAATATGAGAAAGGAGAGAATTCTAACAACAAGAATGGCAAGGCTGCTATCAACTACACCTACACAAATGCTGAAAATGTTATTAATATGCTTGAAGTTGTTGGTGACAATGTCAACATGATGAGAGGGAAAGACCCTTATGGATATGATGTGGATTCAAATCCTATGCTTGATGAAGGACCCGCTGTGGTCCTAAGAGGTCCTCACTCATGAAAGATGTCTCAACCCCTCAATGCTGTCACTAGAAGCTAGTCTCAAGCTCCCATTGTTATTAGAGGTCCTAACTCTTGTAAGTCTAAGTAGCCAATGTCAAAGGGTGTTCTTCCAAAATTTGCAGTTGGTCCTGAGTTGAATTATAATCTTGTTGACCAATTACAATGTACACCAGTGCAGATTTCAATCTTTGAGCTTTTGGAACTGTCCCCTAAGCATAAGTGTGTCCTTGAGGATGTCTTGCGAGTGGCTAATGTCCCTAATGATATAGATGTAGATCAATTCTAGAATATGGTCAACCACTTGGCTAGCCCTCACTACCTTACATTCTCAGAAGAAGATGACAAGTCATTAAGCCACCCACACAATTTGGCCCTTCATATAGAGGTTATGATCCACAAGACCCATGTCAGGCGTGTGTTGATAGATGGGGGTGCTGGGCTTAATATTTGTTCTTTGAGCTTATTGAAGGCCTTGGGTTATTCAGAAGAAGTCATTGACACAAGGAAGAAAATAACTATCAAGGCTTATGATGAAGCGGAACGTAGTTCTAAAGGATTGGCCATTCTCCCTATCCGAATTGGTCCTGTAGAGAAAGATATTTTGTTCCAAATTATTGATGCTGGTCCTTTGGCTTACAATATTTTGTTAGGTAGACCATGGATACATGAGATGCAAGCGGTCCCATCTACCTATCATCAATGTGTAAAATTCCCTTACAATGGAATAGAAGTTTGCTTACCTAGAGACAACACACTGTCAGTCAACACAATTTCAGTAGGGTCTCGCATTCCTTGGAATAGGGAGGCTAACACTTTTGATATTGCATTTGAACAATGCAAGAATAAATTCAAGACCATAGATCTTGGTATGGGGGATTACAAATTGGATTCATTCAAAAAATTGCCAATTTCCCCTAGGTCTTATGGCAAACCTTCTCAAGAAATGAAGCCCTTGTCTTCAGCTATGACATTGTTCGATAAGTTTGTGGAATCCTCAGTTCTGATTCAAGAAGAAAAAGAAGAGGTTGTCATTAAGGACTGGATTTACCGAGAAGAGAAATACCTACACAATGAGAATTTTGCACCTTCCCCTAGAGCTTATGGGAGAGGGTATACATTGGTCAAGAATATGGGTTATCCAAGACAGCATCCCCTTAGTCATAGGCTGGATGCTAGTGCTGAACCTCTTAACCATGCCCTTTTTGGATGAAGGAATAAGTCAACAGTTGGCTTAGGTTTTGAAAATAAGAAACAAAAAAGTGTCCTTGTCTCAGCTGCGACAGACAGTGACAATGACTCAAACTACACACCTAATCTCTCTAATCAACAAGACATGTCTGATGATTGGGTGCCTTCAACAAATCTCCTTTGGGGAGATTCACAAGATTTGACAACTGAGAGTATGAATGCTAGATTGACAATGGACAGTGTTGCTATCCTAGCTGCAATGGATAGTAACAATGCTAGTGTTAGAGAAGGGGAAACTCTTCCCAATCTTGAGGCTTCTACATCACAAGGCCCAAATAATGATTCAGAAACAAACTCACATGAGTTCAAATGGGACTCACTATTAGATGCAATAGTTGATTTGGACATGGATGTTGTCCATACTTATTGTACTCAACCCGATGTGACCAACGAGCCTAGTGTAGGACTGGAGGATTGGACTCCTCAAATTGCCTTAGTGGACGACACTTCATTTGATAGGACAAATCCTGACTCAGGTATCTTAGGAGGGGACCAGATGAATCTTGATTGTATGGTCACCAGAGATAACACCTTCCACATACACAATGTTGAACCAGTCATTGACCTACCCCTTGTTCATTTCCACCTAATTGACTAGTCTTAGCGACATCAAGAGCCTAAACTTCTCACTTTTCAGAATGACTATGAAATTGCCTGTTATCTAAATGCTCTTGAACCTATAGTCTCTTCCACCAGCGAACTGACAACAAGTATGACGGAGCCTGATATTAAGTACCTCAGTCTAAAAATAAAAGAAAAAGAAAAAAAGAAAGATGGTTCTGATGGCAAAAACCACCTTGTAGCGGTGTCAGAACCCAAAATAGTAAAAAGAAAAGGCGTATCCGAAGGTGAAAACCTTTTTGAGGTGCCTAAGGATGGGGTACTTAATAACTTGCCAATTTACTTCCAAGATAGGTCATTAGTTCTCATTGAGCCCACACAACCAGTCAATTTGAATACAAAAGAGGCTCCCCAAATAGTGCACCTAGCTCAGTCTCTATCAGTTGGAGAAAAAGAGGCATATACAAAAATTTTGCAAAAGAAGAAAATCAACTTTGCTTGGACATATTCTGATATGCTGGGGCTTGACACTGATCTTATTATGCATCATCTATCTATAGCTCCAGGAATAAAACTGGTTAAACAAAAGTTGAGGAAAATGCATCCTCACATAGCTCATCTTGTTAAAGCTGAATTAGAAAAGCTCTTACGCGCAGGATTCATTCAAGCTATCGACTATGCTGAGTGGATCTCCAATATTGTTCCAGTTTCAAAACATGATGGGTCCATTCACATTTGCATAGACTTTAGAGACCTCAACAAAGCATGCCCAAAGGATGACTTTCCACTCCCTAACATAGACATGATAGTGGACATGACCGCGGGTTATGAGATATATTCCTTAATGGATGGGTTTTCTGGATATAACCAAATAAAAATAGCTCCTGAAGATCAAGAGAAAATAGCCTTCGCATGTGCATGGGGAACCTATTGTTGGAACGTCATGCCATTTGGCCTAAAGAATGCAAGAGCAACATACCAGCGAGCTATGACCATAATTTTTCATGATATGATGCATAAGAGCATGGAAGATTATGTGGATGATACCTTGGCTAAATCTAGAAAATGGGACACACACCTCGATGATCTGGAAGTAATTCTAGATCGCATGGCACAGTTTCAGCTTAGATTGAATCCAAAAAAGTGTGCATTTGGAGTTGCCTCAGGTAAACTCCTAGGATTCATAATTTCAGCAAAAGGAATAGAGGTTGATCCTGAAAAGGTCCAAGCTATATTAGATATGCCACCTCCAAGAAATATCAGTCAAATGAGAAGTCTTCAGGGACATCTTCAGTCGATCAAGAGGTTTATTTCTCAGCTTGCAGATAGAGCACAACCTTTTAATAAGACATTGCATAAGGGTGCTTCTTGCATGTGGAATGAGGAATGCCAAAAGAGCTAGATCAAATTAAACAATACTTGGCTAATCCTCCAATTTTGATGCCGCCTATTCCTGGGAAACCATTGATTTTATACATTTCAGCAATAGAGTCTTCCTTAGGGGCATTTTTGGCTGAATTAGATGATACTAGGAAAGAAAGGGCCATTTACTACATTAGTCGTACTCTAGTATCTTATGACATCAATTATAATAGCATTGAAAAGTCTTGTCTGGCAGTAGTGTTTGCTTCCCAAAAGTTGTGACACTATATGCTTGCTCATACTATACATTTGGTTGCAAAACTTGATCCTCTTAAGTACTTGCTTAGTAAGGCTTCCCTCATGGGTAGGCTTGCCAAGTGGATGATGGTTTTATCTAAATTTGATATAGAGTACATTGAAAGAAAGGCCATAAAAGGGCAAGCTATTGCTGACCAATTAGCTGACTTTCCAATTAAGGATAGTATGCCTATTCAGGTAGAATTCCCACATGAACACATACTGTATATGACTACCCATACTTGGAAGATGTTCTTTGATGGTTCCCACATGCAAAATGGATCAGGTGCTGGAGTATTATTTGTCTCTCCACATGGGTACAACATTCCAAAGTCTTACAAACTTTTATTCCCATGTACAAATAATATTGCCGAATATGAAGCTTTGACCAATGGATTGAAAATGGCAATAGAATGGAACATAATATAATTACATGTCTTTGGGGATTCACAGTTAATTATCAACCAAGTCAATGAGGAGTATCAAACCAAGGATGATAAATTGGTACCTTACAAAAATATGGTTGAATCATTGAGATGTTACTTTACATTGTGACATTTCAATAGATCCCTAGGATAGAGAACAAAGCTGCAGATGCGATGGCCACATTAGCTTCACTCCTTCAATTGGAACAACATGAATCAAGATTTGAATTCTTGGTGGAAGAGCTACACCATCCCATATTTGACTCATCTGAAAGCAATGTCATTTGTACCCTTGTCACACATGAGTCTTCCCGCTATGGTGCTATCTATTCATATCTACGTGATGGCATCATCCCTGACACTTTCAACCATTCTGAACGTCGAAACCTCATCCATAATGCCTCTCACCACACCCTTATCTCTGGTGATTTATATAGGAGGGGTTTAGATGGGACACTTCTTAGGTGCTTGGAAAAGGAGGAATCCAACCAAGTGTTAGCAGACATCCATGAGGGCATTTGTGGTGGACATTCTAATGGTCTTGCCATGGCCCGAAGGTTGCTTAGGGTAGGGTATTACTAGCCCACAATGCAGATAGATGCAGTAGCTTTCGCTAAGTCTTGTGAGAAATGTCAAAAACAAGGAAACCTGATTCATGCACCAGGTAGGGAGCTAATTCCTTCCATTTCTCATTGGCCATTTCAACGCTGGGCCTTTGACCTTGTTGGACAAATTCACCCCAACTCATCAGGTGGACATAAGTTTATCATCATAGCTACTGATTATTTCAAAAAATGGGTAGAGGCAGTCCCTCTTTCTATTGCCTCGGGCAAAATAGTTTCACTCTTTATCTTGAATCATATTATTTTCTGATTTGGAGTGCCTTCTGAGATTATTACTGATAATGGAGGATAATTCAAGAACAAGGACCTAAAGCATTTATGCAAAAAGTTTAAAATCAAATAGCATTGGTCCTCTATCTATTTTCCACAGAGAAACGGATAGGCAAAAGCCTCTAATAAATCCATTCTTAAAATCCTTCATAGAATAGTACACAAGAATGGTAGAGATTGTCACTTACAAATCAATCCGGCACTATGGGCCTATAGAACTAGCATTCGTACACCTACAGGAGCTACTCCTTTTGCTCTTACCTATGGTGTTGAAGCAGTGTTGCCTTTAGAAGTAGAGATACCTTCACTTAGAGTCTCACTCAAAGGTTTAATTACAGATGAGGATTACCACGCCATGAGGTTGCAAGAACTAGAATTTCTAGATGAGAAGCGTAAGGCTTCCTTTGATCACATGAGAGTATACCAGAAGCGTATGTCCAAAGCATTCAACAAGAAGGTTCCCCCTAGGGAATTTCAGATAGGTGATCTTGTTTTGAGAGAGAACCCTAAGAATCAACAGAATAGAGAACAAAAGGGCAAGTTCAAACCTAATTGGCTTGGACCATACATTATTACGACAGCTTTTGGTATAGGTGCATATTTACTATCGAATGAAGATGGAGAACAGCTCCCTAAGCCCATCAATATTTTGCACCTAAAGAAGTTCTATCCTTGATGCCCATTTTTGTCTAGGGGCATCCTTTGTACATATTTATTGATCTTGAAAAAATACCAAAAAAATATATATATGATGTTGAAAAAATCCTAAAAAGCATATGCAGTCCTGAAAAAATATAAAAAAATTAAAAAATAGCAAAAAAATTTTAAAAAATAGAAAAAGTGCCTTGGTGAAAACCTGGAAACAGGCGCCTTGGTAGCAAAAATCCAAAAAAAAGAAAAAAGAAAAAAGAAAATTGCAATAAATCCAAGTGGTGAAAACCTGGAAACAGGCGCTACTTGAGGACTTTTGCACCCCTATTTCTTAGCATGCATCCTCAACATTGAGCCTTTCTCCATCATACCTTGACCTTATTTGGCTTAGTTTGGAATTGGTCTTTACCTTTGTCTAGGGGGCATAACTGTTCGCATAGGTCCTTTAGGTGCGTTTGTCTCTTGGGGCATTTCACAACAGGTGTTTTTCAACACCACCCCAAATAGTGTTTCTCAACACTACCCTTGCATCGAGTGTTTCTTAACACTTATCATATGTCTTACCCAATAGTCTAGTATGATGCGATATTTCTCATTGGCAGATGTGATAACTAGAGTTTAACTCTATGACCAACACACATGCACTTAAACAATCAACTTGTTGAGATATGTTGACTTTATTTTTCTTTGTGTGTTGTCTATGAGGATTTCTTTGATGAGTGGTCTCTCCCTAAGAGGTTTTCAATGATGCATATCTAGAAGACTGAGGGTATGAGAACATGTTTTATTTCTTTATCTGCTTGTGGGTATAGTTTGTTGATCCTAACTATCATGAGCATTTATGCTGGTCCTACTTGACACTATGGATTGACAAGGTATTATCCTTGACTATTTTGTGCGAGTGCATGCTTCTAGTTATCCTGACTTTCATATGTCTTGATACAAGCATAATCTCACCATATCAAACTTAGGTGATCTCACTACACTAGTCATCTTGACCTACATGTCTTTGATGCCTAGGTGGGATTTCTACATTTCTATCTGATAGAGATCATACTCAGATTCACATAGTCATACTAGTGTGCATTGTATGATCTTACGATGCTACCAATAATGCTTGATGATGATAATTAGATGTCTATAAGTGTTGTGACCTTGCAAGTCAACCACTTTTCATATTAGCTTGCATTTCTAGGTTCATGTTAGTTTAGTTTTGCATCTTTGCATATGGAGGGAGCTCTCCTTTCATCTTACATGGACCTATTGGTCAACTACATTCATCTTCTTTTTTCTCAATCATGTCTTTCACTTCTTGTCTTTCATCTCACATCCTTTTCTATGACATTTTCACCCCTTTTATAGCATTTTGACTTTTTGACCTAATTTTCAACACATCTCAGAATTGCGCAAAAATTGCACCCCTACCTAATTTCAACGTCCTGGATCCATTTTCGGACTTGAAATTGAAATCTGAGGTCATCTTGATAGTCAAAATTTCATTCTAAATTTCCACTATTCTGTGCAGTTGGCTGACCTTTTGGAGGCATCATCCCTCGATCTTTCTTGGGGCATCTTCATTTCCATGTCTTTCAAATTTCTAGTCTTTCATTCACCCTACTTCTTTTCTTCTAATTCATCACTGGGGCATGTTTTCACTGCCTAATGGTTATCCTGTTATCATTTACCTTTGATTTTGATTTCATTCTGATTTGATCAAATCTTTATCAGTTTGTTGTTCCTCTCTACCTGATTTCGCTTTTGATTCCTAGGGGGTAGTACCTATGGGATTCTCATCCCTGATTTTCTTGATTCTCTTGATTCAGACATCTTTTGTGAGCTTTTGCTCAAATTTGAGATTCTTATCTCTTACTTTGAATGTGATCCCGAATCGACTTCATGTTCAAAGGCCTTTGTTTATGTTTTGTTTGGATATGATCCCGAATCGACCTCATATCTAAGTTGTTTTGTGATCCCAGATCGATCTCACATTGCAACTTCATTCTTTGACCACATGTGATCCCAAATCGATCTCACATTAGTCAAAGAGGGGCAAATGTATGCACCCTAAAATGGTCACCTAGACTTTGGGCCCCATTTATTTGATTTATCAATCCTGAATCAGTTTTATCAATAATCAATATTTTCAACATTATCAATTTCTTAATCAAATCTTAATTTTGATCATATTGGATTTTTATCCTATGGGCTAACCATTTTATCCTAAGTTTTTATTTAATTAAAAGGAATATTTTCTCCCCTTTTAATTAAATAAAAAGGCCCCCACTTTTCCTCTTATCCTAAGTTGCACAAATAAAGCACTATTCTTATTTTATAGAAAGGAAAAAAAGCACTTTTTGTCTCATATAGACACAAAAGTCAACCCCTATTTTCTCATTGGAGGATATTTGTGCACAAGGATCAAGCTTCCATTTTTCCCCACCATTGATTAAGTCTTTTGCCTCTTAATCTCCATGGTCCATTCCTTTGCATTTCTTATAAAAGGAGAGCTCTCTCCCTCATTCTAAGACACTTGTTTTATGCTCACTTTATGCTGCAGGAATTCTTGAAGACTTTAGAGCTTTTTGGAGATCATTGTTGCATTACATCTTAGAGTTCTTCATTTGCTTCATAGTTTAGTTTCCATTCTTGCATAGTAGTTCATGTTTATGCTTTCATAGCTTAGATTTCACTTTCAAGCTTTAGAATAACTCATCTAGCTTAATAGGAAGGGTTGCAACACATTGCTATTTCCATTTCATAGCTTAGTTTGTACTTCCATTTTCATAGCATAGCTTGCACATTTGCATTCTCATTCTTAGCTTGCATTGCATTGCATTTCCATTTGATTCTTTGGAGATATTGGCACTCTTGCCCTTGTCCTCATTCGAATCTCTCATTGTATGGTTGACTAGCAAGGTCACAAGCTCAATAGCTCTAGCTGAGAGCAAAAATCCAAAAAAATGAGAAAAAGAAAAAAGAAAATTGCAATAAATCCAAGTGGTGAAAACTTGGAAATAGGCGCTACTTGAGGCCTTTTGCACCCCTATTTCTTAGCATGCATCCTTGACACTGAGCCTTTCTCCATCATACCTTGACCTTATTTGGCTTAGTCTAGAATTGGTCTTTACGTTTGTCTAAGGGGCATAACTGTTCGCATAGGTCCTTTAGGAGCGTTTGTCTCTTGGGGCATTTCACAACAGGTGTTTTTCAACACCACCCCAAATAGTGTTTCTCAACACTACCCTTGCATCGAGTGTTTCTTAACACTTATCAGATGTCTTACCCAACAGTCTAGTATGATGCGACATTGCTCATTTGCAAATGTGATATTCAAAGTTTGACTCTATGACCAACACACACACACTTAAACAATCAACTCGTTGAGATATGTTGACTTTATTTTCCTTTGTGTGCTATCTATGCAGATTTCTTTGATGATTGGTCTCTCCCTGAGAATTTTTTGATGATGCATAGCTAGAAGACTGAGGGTATGAGAACATGTTTTATTTCTTTATCTGCTTGTGGGTATATTTTGTTGATCCTAACTGTCATGAGCATTTATGCTGGTCTTGACACTTGGGGTTGACAAGGTATTATCCTTGACTATTTTGTGAGTGCATGCTTCTAGTTATCCTAACTTTCATGTGTCTTGATACAAGCATAATCTCACCATATCAAACTTAGGTGATCTCACTGCACTAGTCATCTTGACCTACATGTCCTTGATGCCTAGGTGGGATTTCCACATTTCTATCTGATAAAGATCATATTTAGATTCACATAGTCATACTAGTGTGTATTGTATGATCTTATGATGCTACCAATAAAGCTCGATGATGATAATTAGATGTCTATAAGCGTTGTGACCTTGCAAGTCAACCACTTTTCATAGTAGCTTGCATTTTTAGGGTCATGTTAGTCTAGTTTTGCACCTTGCATATGGAGAGAGCTCTCCTTTTCATCTTATGTGGACCTGTCAATTGACTACGCTCACCTTCCACTTCCTTTCAATCATGTCTTTCACTTCTTGTCTTTCATATCACATCCTTTTCTATTCCTATAGCATTTTGACTTTTTGACCAATTTTCAAAACACATCAGAATTGCATGAAAATTGCACCCCTAGCTAATTTCGACATCTTGGATCCATTTTCAGACTCGAAATTGAAATTCAAGGTTATCATGATTGTCAAAATCATGTTTCAAAATTTTCCCCTTCTTTTAAGTAGTTGACTAACTTTTTGAGGCATAATTTGATTTTCGATGGACTTTCTTCCTTCCATGTCTCTCAAATTTTCTAGTCTTTCATTCGCGCTATTTCTAGTCTTCTATTTCTATTCTTCTACTTCCTCACTGGGGCATGTTTTTTTTCCTAATGGTTATCCTATTATCCTTTACCTTTAATTATGATTTTATTATGATTTGATCATCTTTGCCAATTTTCTGCTTCTCCTCTATTTGATTTCAATTTTGATTCCGAGGGGGCAGTATTTATGGGATTCTCATCCCTGATTCTCTTGATTCTCTTGATTTAGACATCTTTTGTGATCTTTTGCTCAAATTTGAGATTCTTATCTCTTATTTTGAATGTGATCCCAAATCGACCTCATGTTCAAAGGCCTTTGTTTATGTTTTGTCTGGATATGATCCCGAATCGACCTCATATCTGAGTTGTTTTGTGATCTCAGATCGATCTCACATTGCAACTTCATTCTTTGACCACATGTGATCCCAAATCGATCTCACATTAGTCAAAGAGGGGCAAATGTATGCACCCTAAAATGGTTGCCTAGACTTTGGGCCCCATTTATTTGATTTATTTATCCTGAATCAGTTTTATCAATAATCAATATTTTCAACATTATCAATTTCTTGATCAAGTCTTAATTTCAATCATATATTGGATTTTTATCCTTGCGCTAACCATTTTATCCTAAAGTCTTTATTTACTTAAAAGGAATATTTCCTCCCCTTTTATTAAATAAAAAGCCCCACCTTTTCTTCTTATCCTAAGTTGCACAAATAAAGCACTATTCTTATTTTATAAAAAAGGGGAAAAACACTTTTTGTCTCATATGGACATAAAGTCAACTCCTATTTTCCTATTGGAGGATACTTGTGCACATGGATTTCTCCTCTTTCAAGCTCCACTGCTGATTAAGACTTTTTCCTCTTAATCTCATTGGTCCATTTCACCTCATTTCTTATAAAAGGAGAGCTCTCTCCCTCATTTTAGGTCACTTATTTTTATGCTAACTCTATGCTGCAGTAATTCTTGAAGACTTTGGAGCTTTTTGGAGATCATTGTTGCATTACATCTTAGAGTTCTTCATTTTCTTCATAGTTTAGTTTCCATTCTTGTATAGTAGTTCATGCTTATGCTTTCATAGCTTACATTTCACTTTCAAGCTTTAGAATAACTCATCTAGCTTAATAGGAAGGGTTGTAACACATTGCTATTTCCATTTCATAGCTTAGTTTGTACTTCCATTTTCATAGCATAGCTTGCACATTTGCATTCTCATTCTTAGCCTGCATTGCATTGCATTTCTATTTGATTCTTTGGAGATATTGGCACTCTTTCCCTTGTCCTCATTTGAATCTCTCATTATGGTTGACTAGCAAGGTCACAAGCTCAATAGCTCTAGCTGAGAGCAAATTCATAATCTTGCAACTCCATGCATAAAGAGCTATGGATCGATTTGTGAGGGCTCATTCTTGAGTTTCCTTGCATGTAATGATTCATAGAAGTGCACTACTTTTGTGTGTATAATGTTAAGCACCTTGATCGGGTCTTTTCATGTATTTGACTTTCTCCTCTCTTTCCACTTCTTTTCTGATTCGTTATAGGTGAAATTAGGGTTAGGATCTCGAGGATTCTCCATAATTTCCCTCTTCCCTAGCTCTATTTTTTAGGTAGGACTTAGAAATAGGTCATCCTGGACTTCATCATAGTAATCATAGGATTTTATGCCTATCCATGGCATTCTATCCCATTCTGGTATCATTTCTAGGTCTCCGGGCATGCCTGGGACCTCCTGTCCTGATTCTAACTGGATTTGGGCCTAGGGTCAAATTCAAGGTTGATCCTGACTAGGTCAGGATCAAGCTCAAACCTAACTAGGTCATTCCCAACCTTGATTTTTCCCCCCTCTTTCAAATTTTCAAATTCCTTGATTTTCAAGTATCGGGTTTCGGGGATATTTGTTTTCCCGCCTCTGGGTTGGCTATTTCGGGTTTCAAAATGGTAAATCCTCTAATTGCATTTAATATAGGTATATTTTCTAAATGTTAGGACCTAATTTGGATTTAATTCTCCAAGGTAGTCCCTCTAGAGGATTGTGCCCTAGTTCACTATAAAAGGAGGCCTTCCTCTCTCATTTTATCCATCACTCAAAATCAAGTTCTCTCTCAAGCTCTCAAGTGCAAGAAAGAATTCAAGCATTCAAGTAAGCCTTCAAGCATTAAAGTGTTCAAGCATTCATCCATCAAGGAGATCCATTGTTAGCCATTGAAGGATTCAATCTCTTTGGAGCCCCCTTGAAGATCCATCCTTCCACATTCATCCGAGCCTCCTCATATGTAAAGATCAAATCAAGATTGGTGTTGAAGATCAAATGCCATTGATTGGAGACATCCTACGTTCATTCTATATCCATTGAAGCATTCCTACTTGTGGATTTGAGGATTTGAATCCTCTACAAGGACTTCAACATAAGCGAGGTGATTTGTTTCAATGACTTTGTTTATGCACACTACATTTCAATTCAATTTCAAGGTTAATTCCTAAGTTGGGGTTTGACCAAGGCAAAACCCCCATAAAAACAAAAACCCGTATTTTCTTATAGGTACAGGTGTGGGATTTTAGATTTGAGAGCGGATTTGGATACCCTTTTCGGTGAACTTCTGAGATCTGTGAACAAAATCAGAATCGACCTTCAGATAAAGAATCTAGTCTTTGACCTTTTATGAGTGTCAAAGTCGACCTGAGCTCATCTTGGCAAAAGATTTCTGGGTTTTCTCTGTCTCGACATTTCCAGTCTAAAATAGATTGTAGGATTTTCTAAAAGTACACATAGACATCAGAAATTGGCATTTTCCAGATTTGCCCTAATTTGAGGTTAGTACTTGTATTTCAATCATTTCAAATTCTAAACACTTCAATTCTACCATAGGGAAATATAGGGTTTTCTCTCTCTTTCATATTCTCCATAGATTGATTTGATTGTGCATTAACCTTTTGGTTGATCAAATTGGATCTTTCCTTTGGGAATTTGGATTTAGGAGTGGATCTCATATTTCCCCCATACATTTACACAACATACAACATTTGAATAGGTGTGAAGCCATTTTACCCCTATTTAGTTTGATAGTAGTGAATTATCACCCCAATGCCCCTCAAACATTCTCCAAAACACTCACAAAACTAAAGTCATTTCTATAATTCAAAACTCTCTCCTCCAATTATAAAATTTCTATAATTCTTTCCATTATACAATATGAAAGTATAATCTTTCTCATTTGTTGATTAAATATTTGTAAAGTTTTCTAAATGTTTAATGTTGATTAAATATCAAAAAATAGTATTATACATGATAAAGACATACCATTTCCATAGAATTTTGGTGATTCCCCACCATGCATTTGAAGGTGTTTGCATATTTTTTGCCTGATTGGCTATCCTTACAAGTAATTTGACTCCTTACATCATAATCAACTCCAATTTATTTTCTATACAAGAATAAGATTATCAATATAGATATAAATATAATACAATGAGCAGTAAATGCATTATTCATTCTCATGAAAGATAGGTTCTTGTGAACCACTACACATGAAACATGGATTAATGAATTTGACTCAAAAACTATACAATTGAATCCTAATAAAAATATCATAACATTTACTTATAATTTTGTGTATTAACTTATAAGTTTTGCACTCATCTATGCAAGGGGTCATCTTCCAATGACATGCTATCTTAATGAGTATGCAGAGATACTGAATATGACAAGCATGCACATGGGAGCCAATTTAACAACAAAATATCCTAGTAGAACTTATAGATTTTACATGAGACTAAGAGAACCTTTATGAGATTGATAACCATCATATTTCAATCTCATCCCCCCAAAAATTCATTGTGTCCTTAATGATATAAATTACAATGAGAATACATGAAGTGCCTTTATATAATACTTAAACTACTCAAGCAATGTGTATAGCTAAGTTGACAACATCAAGGGTGAGACTAACTAGAAAAAACTATGGATTTATTCTCAAGCTTTGTCTTGAGATACAAATTTTAAATACTGCATAAGGTGTAAAAGGGAGAAAATTCTCTTGTTGAAATGAGGTTTTGATTTTTGCTAAACTTGAAGAGAAATTCTGATTTTTTTCTCAATATTGTAGAATGTTACATAATATAAACATTTTTGTTTAAATTTAAACCAAATGGTTTTTACATCTAGATGAATGAGAACTATCATCACAATTTGACCATAATAGTGATTTGGTAATAATAGTAGAGTCCATCAATGGAGAAAGGAGAGAAAAAACAAAGCAAGGTGGTTTTGGTGTGTGCCACTAACACTTATCCTAAATTTTCTAAATCATGGATGTTATCCATTACATAGAGTCCATTCAAAACTATTCAAATTTAAGAGGAGACAATGACTTCTTAATACCATATGTAAGTTGATCCTTTGTGGAAATGAACTGTATTTTAATTTTATTAATCTACACTTTTTCTTGGATGAAGTGGTGATGAGCCTCAATGTGTTTGCATTGCTCATGTATAATAGGATTATAAACCATCTTTATTACTCTTTGATTATTTCAGTCCATTAGTATTAGTCTGTCAGAGAGGACACCCAAGTAACCCAAGGTTCTTTGAGGCCAAGTAATTTTGCATGTAGCTCCTTGTGCTACCTAGGATTCTACTTAAGTAAAAGAAATGGCAACGACCATTTATTTTCTACCTACCTAGGAGATTTCTTCTAAAACATATTGTAGACATAACCTAAATGTTGACTTCTGATCATCAATGGAGCCTGTCTAATTGGCATCCATATAACCAGTCAAGCAAAAGTTGTTAGTTCTCTTATACACTAGTCCAAATTAATATCCATATAACTAGTCAAGCTCATTTCACAACACCCTTTTACAAGCTTTATACTACATTTTTCTAGGATATTGCATGATTCTAGAGAGATACTACCCAAAATATCCTAGATCTAGTTTCTTATTGATAAAATAAATAAAGCTCCTAGCCATTTGTATGTATGGGGAATCATATACCTTATTTGGTAAACCATGGGGGGAAAGTAATGATTATGATAGATGTTCCATGGGTCTTGAAATTTCCTTACAATTTTTCACCTTGATTTTTTCAATAGGTTCCTTGGAATACAATTGTTTGAGAGGCAAAGAAATGATTCTTTATTTGACATACAACCAAGCTAAATCAACAGTGTTGAAATTTGAGATATATTTTCTCAATGACTTTGGTAAATCCTTGTTCACTAATGAAAGGAGAAACTTATATGTTTGATGATTTGAACTATGTTCTTCACCATAAGCATGATAAATAAGGTGTATTTAAGTTGTTACAAGTCTAGAAAACATCATCTAGATGAACGTGCCTCCTTTCATGGGCTTGTTGCCTTGGATGGGCAGGTGCTGATTGGTTTAGTTTGAGCTTCACTTGGCTTTGAGAATACTTTAATATTCTCTACTTAACAAGGCCAACCACGTGAAGGTGGAAGCTCATTTTTCCCATCCCCCCCATAATCACTCTAAATTCCCTATTAACATATAATTACACTTTTCATTCATTCATTCAACCATTTACAAACTATAACATTCAATCATTATAATTACATAACATTCATTTACATGACATAAAAATCATTAATGTGCAACATTCATCAATAATTCATTAACACATCAATTATTATAATCACATAATATTCATTAACATGACATAAAATTCATTAATATGCAACATTCATCAATAATTCATCAACACACTCTTTAAGACAACATTCTTGCATTATCAAACAAGGTTTATAACTATCATTTCTTTTTTGGTTTTTTCTTCAATTTTTTAAGGAAAATGCTAATAGGAACATCAATATCTTCGGCATTTTTCTCATCTTGTGGTTCTGATGTTATGATATGATGTATCCTCATCTTTTTTGGAGCATGAGGCTACTGCACCAAAGTGGGGTCTGTTGCAATAACAAATAAATGGGTTAAATTCACAACATTTTTTATTAATGTTAAAAGTATTTTATTAATCAAAAGAACATAACAAGGATTTTTCTTTACCTAATAGTGCCACATCATCTACAATCACATTTTGTTCAGCCTCAACATCGACATGTTGAACACTAAGATCATGCTCCACTTTGTCACCGTGACGTTCTGCACGCTCTAAAATATTCACAAAAAAGTTACATCAATTGCAATTTAAGATGTTAACTTGTATTAATAATTACATAATTAATTTTCAATAGAAAATGAATATCTCCATCATTGTGATGCACATCAGGGCCTTCATCAGGTGTAGGATTTGTGCCAGGATTAGAAGGTTGCGGTGAAATGTCATGCACATTGTTATCATGTTGTTTTCTTTATGAAACAAAAATAGTCAATTTATGTTTGAAATTAACATCAGATAGATTATTTCTCAAGTATTCAATTTGAATTATTTTTCATTAGGCCTATTTAACTATGTGTGAACTGGTGCACCAGAATCTTCTCTTTGGCCATAAGATTCTATGTGGTGTAGTGCAATCATGGCTTTATAGCCTTGCTTGAAGCATATTTGTTTGTCTTCTTCTATGGGTGCTACATTAAATTCAAAACCCTACTTTTTTGGCTTAATATCATCAATATTGCATGTATTGCTTGATTAAACAAAATTGTTTGTAATTTTATATAAAACAATTTGATACAAAATTTCATTTACTAGTACTTACAAGTCATGTGTGAGGTTTCATATATCCACCAGAGCCAAGATGGTGTTGGCCAACCTTATCTTTTCTGGCAAGTGTAGCCTTAGAGGTGTCACGTAGTCTATATATGAAAAGTTTGAAATATGTTAGATTATATAAATATAAAGATCACTAATTAGTGCATAATTACGTTAATACTCTTACATAACTATTTGTACCTTTTGTTGGTTGAATTCCTTCATCTCTGAGCCTTTTCTCTTTTGCATCTTCAATTATTTCATTCCACTCCAACTCTAGAACCATAGGACACTCGTACTTTGGGTTGAACTTTAGAGCCCTTATATATTGGTCCCTCACAAACTTTAGATGTTTGAAAGCTTTTTGAAGAATTTTGGCTTTGTCAAAAATATTTTGACCAAAGAGATCCTCTAAAGATTTTATTAGCTGATTTTTTAATTCAGGAGCTTGGTCATTCCACCTTTTAAGAAAAAACAAAATTGTTAGATAAAAAAATTAGCTGAAGCTACATACCTTGAATATTGTATAATAAATGGATGAAAGGAAAAATATTCTACCAATGATATGAAGCTACGTACCGCTTACGTATGGTGGGCCTGAATAGCTTCAATGTTATTTGATAAAGAATTTCATAAAAAAACATCATTTCTTGCAAAAATATCATGGGATCATCAATCCAAAATGAGTTATGAATAAGTAAACTACATTTACACTATAAATAATAATTTTTTAAAATTAAGTACCTGGAAGCTTAGGTACTTTTAAGGGAATCATATCTTTCTCAGCCAACAACAATGACACATGCAATGATCCCATACTATCAACATGAGCTGATCTAGGAAATGATGGTAAATTACCACCAATACCAATCTCTATTATATCATGTGTATCTATTAATGCAACAAGTTAATCAATGGCTATGATCAAATGCACCCAAGAAAGTACAACCAAATCATAAATTACACAGAACAAAATATAGAAAAACAAGGATTTACCAGCTCTAGTCAAAGCAAATGTGGATGTGTGCATGCTCCTTGTTGCTGACCCTACAGTCAAAAATCTCGGAGTGGTGGTCATCCTCGAAGGAGGCATTTGAGCTTCATCATGACCTAAAAAAAATCATATATACAATATCTTGTCTTTTTAAAATATAGAGCCAATCAATATACACAATGAATTATTGAATTTGATCCAAAATGTTATAGTCAAACATAAAAACAATCATCCATACAATGTTATCATCTAGAGCTACTTAACTTTCCATCTAGACCCACAACCCATTTAGCATATGACACAAAATAATGTTTTTTTTATTGCCACGTAAATTTAGTCAATCTATTCCTACGGATGAATTATTTACCTGAAGGAACTGAACTAGTACCCTCATCATGTTGAGTGACTCATTGAGGTCTCAAAAAATCCTGTAACAAGAACACATACATATTTTACTTCATGATCCATAAAATAGTAATAAATATAAACCTTTATTGAACTTTTGTTATAGCTAAAGATTCATTACTGCTTACTTCCAAACAATGTGCTCTCCATATCAATTCATTTTTCATTGCCTCTGTTCCTGATTTGGATTTGGATCCACCACAAGGGCAAGAATTTGTGAATTGATTTTTTTAGGCTCTTTGTAATCATGCTTATGGGGTCACTAGTATATGTGATGTCAGCATCGCATAATACTGTCACCTCCATTTCAACAACTAATTTCTCATTTGTTACTAGTGTTTTTTCCTTTCTCTAAGCATTAATTTGTGACAAAAATATTAGTAAAATAATCAAAATAACTCCAAAAACCTATTGAAAATAACATAATAATATAACATTTTGTACAATTACAATTACACTAAGGTTTACCTTCACCAAAGAAGGGGTGAGAGGAACATCCCCTCCTCTATCATGTTTCGATGGATCCACGTCGCCCTATGAAAAAGATTAAATATAAAAACATCAGCATAATGAAAGCAATAGATGACTTAGCAAAAAATCTTATTAATAAAATAGTATATTGTATGTTGGAGTTATTAATTGGAGGTAATTAGTTAAAATGTTATATATATAGTAATTACCAGTCCCATGATAGTAACTTTCTTTGTATCTATGTGATTCAAATTGTAATCTATTAGTAGCTCTTCCCCTATAATTATTGATTTTATTTCAACTACAAAAACACTATTTCCCTCATGCACCTCAAAAATGCAATTGGGTCGCTAATTAGTTGACCCAAGATGCATACTATTTATAAAACCTGCAAATTTTGGCCTTCCGTCGATGTACATAGCAAGTCTTTTACTTTGATCATTTTCTTTCCATTATAGATAATTTGCTAACAGTGCATACCTACGCATACTTTTTTTTATATTGAACTATCCGCATCCAATTATTGTAATTGTAATAAGGTCCTACATAATCCATCAATTCAACAACTTTGTTATAACTGACCTTTATGCTATCCATGAAAAATAGGCCCAAACCATGTAATGACGATGGAGCTATGTGATATATCCCTTTCGTTAACACAAAAATCAATGTTAGGTGGAGGTAATTCCTTGGGTACCCATTCTTTCTAAATATGTGTGTACCTCAAGGGAACCTTGATGTCTCCTTTTGTCTCATCATCATAAGAACATGACCCCCCTTTAGCAAGTAAAAATTGCATGCGTTTATTGAATTTTCTTCTAATCGTTTGACCTCTAGTTGATCTCCCTATTGTAGACCTACTACATGTCTCTCTTTCATCTTCTATTCCCATATTTCTCTCACTCGAGGAAGATAGATTTGACAAACACCTATTTGGTGGTACTTGTAGCCTATCAAATGAGAGATACAGTTGAAGGAGCGAGATATTTTTCTAAATGAGGTTAATGTTGATGAAGTCGGCCTAAAGTTGATGTTGAGGGTAAAGAGAAAGAAAGAAAATAATAAACTATTTATATAGGGTGTATTGACTTATACCTATCCATCCATGTCACTGTGTAGGATCCTCGTCATAGGGGTTAAATTTCCTATATATGTAAATCATTTATCTTAAGTTAGTTAAAAATTACATGATATGTATGCTACATATTACATAAAATACAACATGAACAATATACATACATCATAATCATTGTATATTTTTTTAATTCATTACCTCTACTTTATGTGTGCTAGCTATGCAAGATCCTCAACAAAAGGGGTGACGATGTCTGCGGTCCTTTTTCTATTTCTACAAAGGGTGAGAATCATGCACAAAAAATATATTATAGGTAATCAACACAAACAATTAAGCATCATAAAACATATTTGAAACATGTGTATCATAAATCACCTATGATGTCATCATTAGAATTAAACACAATGAATTAATCATAACATGCCATTCGACTTGGACATGAAATAAATTAATCATGAAAACATATAAGTCAAATAAATTTCTATGAATAAATCAATACCTCATACATTTCATTGATCATACCTCATACATTTCAATGATCACGTCATTGATCATATTCTTCATCCATCTTATCATCATGACCATCATCATCATCACCATCATCATCATCATCCTCATCATCATCATCATCATTATCATCATCATCATCATCATCATCATCATCCTCATCATCATCATTATTGTCGTCATCATCGTCATCATCATCATCACCATGATCATCATCATCATCATCCTCATCGTCCTCATCATCATCATCACCATGATGATGATGATCATCATCATCCTCATCGTTGTCATCATCATCACCACCACCACCACCAAAATCATCATCGTCATCATCATCTTCACCATGATCATGATCATCACCATCATCAACATCATCACCAACATCATCATCATCTACTTCATCTCCTGCTTCTTCGATATCTTCTTCTTCTATCACATTATACTTTATCGGTCTTCCTCTTGGATCATGTCTAACAAAAAATGACCAACTCAGTTTAT
The DNA here is from genome assembly GCA_027943335.1 of Chamaecyparis obtusa. NCBI lineage: Eukaryota > Viridiplantae > Streptophyta > Pinopsida > Cupressales > Cupressaceae > Chamaecyparis > Chamaecyparis obtusa. The sequence goes on from BSBK01006799.1 coordinate 827,091, forward strand.
GTGGAATGCCAAAGTAAAATACATGCTCACATTGGCTTGGAAGAACATAGGGCTCATCCTCAACTGGCTCAAACAACATTGTATTAATAATTGAAAATCTATTTTCATGTTCAATAACAATTCTCTTAGGATCATTTTGATTCAGTCGTAGCATGTACCATTTGGCGATGAATAGAACTAATTTGAAGGAATTAAAGTCACACTCAATTATATCATCCAAACTATCATAGTATCGATTTTCAAACTCTTGAGGATGTAAGTCATTTCTTGAAGAAATATTAGTGACCCGAAAGACTACACTTATCCCAGCATCACATATTTTCTTCGTGTCATCCAACTTTTTGATGTGAAATTTACAACCATGGTAGTACATAGCTTTGAGGTGCTTGGCCTATAATTTTTCAAACATGTCAAAATTATTTGCATTGATCTATGAGTTGATATTAAACATATGGGTCATGATAAATAAACTTATACGTACCTTTCCACCTCTTAAACCATATGCTAGATCAATTACCACTGGAGTAACATTAGAATCTCCATTATGATGACCTTCTTTAACTATTGAAGCAACACCTTCCCATGTTAAGGAGTGACCTTTTTTTTGAGATCGTTCAATCCATACCATCCTCGAATCACGATTGTTTTCAATATATAAATGTAGTGCATCCCACTCAAGAGCAACTTTATAAAATAAATAAACAACTTACATTAAAGATTTATAAGAATTAATTAACTACAATAACATCTTATAATTACCTCTCACTTTCCTCAATCTACCTTTCCCCATCAAGTACTCCCCTCTGAATTTGTTAATAGAGTTGGGATCTCAAATGTGATCTACATGGATATTTGATGCAAATGTGGGAATATATTCACTAATATACACCATGGTTTGGTATACCATATATCCCTCCACCATAGAACCCTCAAGATGTTCTCTTTGTCGAACCAAGCCCTTCAAAAATTTTAATTGCCTCTCAACCATCCACATTGACCTAGTTGGTACAGATCCACACAATTCAATCTCCTCACCTTGATGTATGAAGTAGTGTTCATGTGCATTGAAAAAAGTTAAAGGTAGACACTTTTGCATTTCACACATAAGCTAGGGAATTTTTCTCTTCCAATGTTTTATATTTCTTTTATCAATTTATTTAGATGAAAACCACCTAGAAGAGATTCAACACACAAAAATATATAAATGAGACTTTACCAAAAATTACACAATTGTATCATCTTAAAATGGAAACACTTCCATGTTAAGAATGTTTATCCCTCTGAGTAGGTAGTGTGGGGTCATGTCAAACACCTCTGGTAGGTCCCTGGCTTGAATCTAGCTTTTCTCCTCACCCTCCCCCTTTTTCCACTCTCTTTCTACACTTTTCTGGCATTTTGGACTAAGATCCTGAAATCTTTGACTTCAGGGTCAAGGTCAACCTTCTAGGTCAAGGTCAACCTTGACTCTTACCTAGGTCAAATTCGACCTCGACCTTGACCCAAGGTCCAAATTTAAAGATTCCATGATTTCTAGATGTCAGGCTTCAAAAAGATTTATTTTCCCACTTTCGAGTTGGTTGTTTCAGATTTCGGAATAGAAAACTCTTAAATTATATTTAATCTAGGTCCATTTCTAGGGGTTAAGGCTTAATTGGAATTTAATTCTCCTATGTCGGCCTCTCTAGAAGTTTGTGCCCTAGACTAGTATAAAAGGAAGCCTTCCTCTCTCATTTTCACATCATCCACTATCAAGCAACTTCATGAGATCACTCCACATGATCTTTTGTCATAATCTCTCAAGCACTCCATTCTTCAAGCAAGGCATTATCTACATTCAAGCATTAAAGTTCTCCATTGAAGATCAAGGATTCAAGCATTCAAGCCTTTTGAAGGGATTTGGTTCAAGCATTTAAGATTTATCACTCAAACCCTAGATCTATCCATCATGGTGGTATGATCTTCCTTCAAGATCCTTTGTGCATCTTCAAGATCTATTCTTTCTAGGTAGATTCCAAGCATACAATCATGAAGGTTTTGATTTACATTTTTTAATGTTGTGTCCAAGCTTTCATATCAACATAGTTTTTTACATTTCAAATACAATTGCATATCTATTGAATATCATAGCTTCGTTGTTAGATCTACTTCTACTACTTGCTAGCATTCTCTATTTCAATTTCATTATTAAGGTTGATTTGAAACCAAGGTTTGACTAAGTAAAATCCCTCATCCCAACAACAAATCCTCTTTTTCTTGTAGGTACAGGTGTGGGATAGCAAATTGCAGTTCAGATTTGAGTACCCTTTTCAGTGAACTTCCAAGATCTGCGAACAAAATTTTTGTCGGAGCTGTTTCAAGTCAAAGATGACTTTCAGTGGGGGTCAAGATTGTACCCTAGGGTAAGATTGTACCCCAATCCTAAGGTCAAGGATGACCTTGCTTTGAAAGACAAAATTTTTTTGGGTTTTTTGTGTCTCTTCATTTCTAGGCTGGATTAGGTTGCAGAATTCCCTGAGACTAAACACAAACATCAGAAAATAGTGATTTTTGCATCAGCCCCTTTTCAAGATAAGTATCCTTGTTTTATTTAGTTTGTATGCCCATAACATTTTCCATTATATTTTACATCCTTACATTTTGACATGCACACTTTTATCCATTACAACAATAAATTTCCTTATAAAAGTAAAGCAAGATGCAAATATAATATCTATACAACAAATCTAAGAAATAACACTTCTAACCTCATATATTTTCCAATATCATATATAAATTTTTTGACACAGTTTTCGAAGTGGTGTGGGAGAGATAGAGCTAGAAAATACTACAATAATTATAAAATGATCTTTTCAATATATTACAAAATAATACAATGAAAAGTACATGAATATTTACAAATATATTATAAATAGAGAAGAACATGAATTACCTTGATGAAGGTATACCAATCATGCATTTTCAAACCTGACCCAAAATCACCTTTCTTTTTTATGAGACTGCTTATGTTTGCAACGAATCCTGTGGGAAATTTAGTTTTTTGTATGGCTTCTTTTATGGAATCAGTTTGTTGTGTTAATAACCAAGGAAGGGAACTTGTATTAATCTAGTCTCCATTGCTTTTTGATTCAATGAAAAACTTTAATGCATGATTGGATCCATGAATGTCATTACAAATTTTGACAATTTTTTCTTTGTCACGCCTTCCATCCAATATTTTCCATAGTGTCTCTATTACATTCTTTCCAATACGCATAACATCAAAAAATTGCATGATTGGGAGGTTCTTGTAGTATGCTAACCTACTAAATTGTTTAGGATATCTTTTTAGTCCTTTTAGAAGTTGGTCATCAATGCCTTGACGACCTTCATGAACAACAATTACATCATTAGTAAATAAAAGACAACATCCAAATATAAATTTCAAACAAAAACCATCAAATGGAATGACATTACCTCAATGATTTATTCTATTGTATTCCAACTTCCATAGGTGAGGTGTCATTCTTCGTGGCTTTGATGTTATCTCTTATTTCCCATTGAAAAGATGTTTTTCAGTAATTCGATACTTATGATTTTTGTGGAGAAAGTGCCTATGCTCATCGAACACCTACTTTCCTAAACTTTGTGAGTGATGGGATTTCATCTTTGGACCACAAACTGGACATGCAATTTTTTCTTTTGTCTGAAGACCTACAAGATCGTGTATAATTGGATGACATATCTTAATTTTGATATTTACAATTATAATGGGCAACTTAAACATACAACAAAAATATGTTAGCACTATAACATACCAAAAATATGTGTTAACAGTTTTACATACCACAAAAATGTGTTAGCCCAGAGGCATCATGTATTATCCATACAAGCATTGCATGTAATTGAAATTGTATGTCCTATTTCTCTAGAGATGCCATACATAGTGACCCAATTCCATAAATCTAACAACTCGTCAATAAGGGGCTCAATATATGCATTCATATCTTTCACTTGGTACTTACCTATTCGAATGGACATAAACATTACATAATTATTATGACCATTTTGATGTGGTGTTTATAAATTAATTTACATGACTATTAAATGAAAAAATACCTGGTACAATCATTGCCAACATTATGTGCTCCCTCTTTAAGGACATCCAAGGAGGAATATTATTGTTAATAAAAAAAATGAGTCAAATTAAGTATACTGATCTCATCTCTCCAAATGGATTGACATCATCCATTGCCAATGAAAGCTTGAGATTACGAGGTTCTTCTTTAAAGAGTGGCCAATTATCTTCTATGTCCTTAAATATAGAACCATCTACAGGCATTCACATAATGTCATCTTGACTTCTATTGCGTGCATGGTAATCCATAAATTGTGCCAAGCTAGTGCACCTGAATAATCATTGTAGATGTGGAATAATGAGAATGTATCGAAGAACCTTGTGATGCACCCTTTTTATTTTTTGATCTAATCGATATCTACTAATGTGACAATCAGGGTATTCTGTTACAAATTCATGTTGTTTATGATATATAATATGATCATTGGGACATGCATGTATTGTTTGATACTCCGTTCCAATATCTTTCATAATGGTAGATAATTCTTGGTACGAATGAGGTAGAATGTTTGATGGTGGTAACAAACACTCACCTATCAACCTATGGAAAAAATTAAATTTGTTGATATAAAGTATATTAATCGTACGCTAACATAGAAGATGAAAAAAATGGCATACTGTAGCATACGTGAGATTGCTACATTGGATAAACCATTCATAACCTTTAATTTCACCAACAACAATACAACGGAGATAAGATTTATTTGGGAGCCTTGGTATAGGGGCTCGTATTCCTTTTCAAGTACAGGTATATCAAGGTTATCTTCATCATCAAGATCAGATGCACTAGTATCATCATCTTCATCATCTTGATCAGTTGCACTTGTACCATATTCTTCAATCGTGTTCTCTAGCCCATGATTAGTTTTGCCAATACCAACATCTTCAATTGTGTTCTCTATCGCAAGATCATATTCTTCCATGGGAGCATTACCTTCTGCTTTGATATTCATACCTCCATGTTCCCCCAATTGGAAATCCACATTCACTAATGGACAAATATTATTTCCCCTTCAATGTGACCATGTTTCCTACAATATATATCAGTTTTTGTGATTAGAAGTCTTCAATTCTTTAAGCCCTTACAATTTTTTTAGGGATAATAACATTTTCTATCACCTTTTCTTTTGAACTAAGACCACAAACTAGAAATTTTCTCCTTATTCTATTTTGGGTTCATATTGGCAGGTGTGGTCTTTCTTGGCACTAGAAGAGTAAGAGTAAGAGTCTCATCTATCTTGGCACTAGAAGTGTTAGCACTAAAACAAGAAAAGGAGCTCAATAAGCCCTAAAAAATGTATTAAGTATTTGAAAGAGAATCTTATCCATGTATGCTAAAAGAAGCCTCTTATCAAACATGTATGCTAAATGAAGCCTCTATTCACACAACCAATGAATAAGAGTTGATTAGAGAAGGTATATGCACATGTGACAAACATGAAGATTTGACCAAGCATTACTGGGAGCTAGACCCCGCAACAAATGGACTTGTGATGATTTTCACAATAGTACATTTGTTGCAAGGGAATCTCCCAATAGTGCTTAGGAAAATCTGCATGTTCATCACCTATGCATATACCTTCTCTAATCACACAACCAAATAATAAATCTTCAAATGCTAATTTTTTTAATAATTTCTTTAACAATTCAAATGTCTCAAGTAGACAAGATTCTCAATGGAACTGCTTTGATAACACATAGATACAAATAGGAGATTGAAGTTGATCAACCTTCACATGTGCATATACAACCTTCACTTATACATATAAGACTTGATCAGAGAAGGTATATGCACAGGTGAAAAACATGCAGATTTGACTGAGCATTACTGGGAGCTAGACCCAGCAACAAATGGACTTGTGATGATTTTCACAATAGTAAATTTTTTGCAAGGTAAGCTCCCAGTAGTGCTTAGGAAAATTTTCATGTTCATCACCTATGCATATACCTTCTCTAATCACACAACCAATGAATACAATTTCAAATTCCAATTTCTTAAACAATTTCTTAAACAATTTCTTTAACAATTCAAATGTCTCAAGTAGACAAGATTCTCAATGGAACTGTTTTGATAACATATAGATACAAATAGGAGTTTGGAGTTGATCAGCCTTCACCTATACATATACAGCCTTCACCTATGCATATAAGAGTTGATCAGAGAAGGTATATGCACATGTGACAAACATGAAAATTTGACCAAGCATTACTGGGAGCTAGACCCAGAAAAAAATGGACTTGTGATGATTTTCACAATAGTACATTTGTTGCGGGTTAAGCTCCAAGTAGTGCTCAAGAAAATCTATATGTTCATCACCTATGCATATACATTCTCTAATCAGCTCTTATATATAGGTGAAGGTTTTATATTTTGTGTGTGTGTGTGTGTGTGGCTTAGCATTGTTCCCTAGGTCCTCCAAAGTTGCTTACAAGCATTATAAGGACCTTTGTTTATAGTTTAGGAAATTAAAATGTTGATAAGATGTTTATTGATTTGAGAATGGAGTAAAATGATTGCATTTTTATTTGTTATTGTCTCCATGTCATTATTGTATTGTATCATTGACATTTAAGGTAGAGGAAGTCGATTTAGTCTTGATTATTCCTAGACTATGCAAGCAATCAACATTTTTTTATTTTGAAGTCTTCATGGATTCTTAGACTCTCCCACCTTCTATAGTTAATGTGTTGTGTAGGAGGAGTCTAATGTTTTATAGTATGTCATTTAATAGAGTTTAATGTAGGTATATGCAAGGATGTGGTGGAAGAGACCACAAATGGAGGCAAGTTGTTGATTGAGGGTGTAGGGAACAACACCAATCATTAATGTGGGCATATAAACTGAAGGAGGGGTATATTTTATGATGGATCTTGGTTATTAGGATCCATGTGGAGGTGTAGGATCCCTTGGGAAGATATGGAAGTGTGTGGAAGATTCCTTGTGACAAATCCCTAGCCTTTTAGTGATTCTTGTTGATTTAAATTCTTAACATTTCTTGATTACTATTCACAATCCTAATGACCTAAGATTTTCCTACAAAACACACATCATTGATCACTCAACATAGGACTATTAGTGTATAGCTTGATTGAATGATGGTTATAGTTATAAAAGGATGGCCTCAAGAAATGAAATTTAAACTTTGAAATGGAAGAGGTAGGCTAAAAAATGCAATTTAGTTTAAAGATTCAATCATACCATATGGCAGAGTCCCAAGTTGGGGAATTTTATCAATATCGATGCAGAGACTAGTTACAATAGCAAGGGAGAGAAAAGTGGAAGAAGAAGAGGGTACTAGGAAGGGTACTCTTAGAGAGGAAGTTGCACCTATGATTTGGGGTGCAAGGACTTGTGATGAAGTCTTGGTAGATGTTGGAGGAGACAACATAGAGGAAGGCCTAGAAGGTCTTGAAGATGAGGTAGATTTGTGGGATAAGTTTGCTGCTATAGTGGAAGAATGGTAGAGTTATGGAGGAGTTTTGTAGTATGTACACCATATTTGATATGGTGTTAATGACTTTTTTTATTGATAGAGTCAAATTGTCTGATTTGTTTTGTCATAATTTCTATGAGTTTTTTGTTTATGTCTTTTTTGAGATTTCTCCATGATTGAGCCTCTATCTAGTAGGAATTTTGTATTAGATCTACATATATCTAGAATTATTTTCCATCTAATATAGCATGGATGTCTCAACTTAATCTACAGATGAACCATTCAATTTTTTTCTTCTCTATTAAAGTTTCTTCCAAATTTAGACAGATTTCCTTGAACTTCCTATCATATTCTTTTATCAATGAAGGCCCTTTAGATAAATTTTTCATTTTGGCAATGCTCTCTAAGGATACTTTATGTGTCCCAAAATTTATGATGAATTCTTCTTTTTCTTCCTTCCATGTCTCTTAGTGTTGTGGATAATTCCTTACATACTACTCCAATTCGTCACTTCTCAAAGATTTGATAAGGTCTAATAACCTATGTCTACCAATATGCATGATATTTTTTTCTCAAGTAGATTCTAAAAGAAAGAAATGTTATTTGGTACAATTAGTTTCTATGGGTTGCATCTGTGTTACTAAGGGTTGCATCCATGTTACTAAAGTTTATTCTAGGATGATTAATAGTTGTTGCTTATTTACTAGCCTCTTTATCATTTAGGGGTTCTATACATTCTCTACTTACTTGGTATTCTAGGGCTTTTTTATCTCTACCCTTGTCCCTTTATAATATAATCTTAGAGAAATATTTTCCTAATATTTCACTCCAAGGAATATCTTTCTCACTTATATATATATATATATATATATATATATATATATATATATATATATATATATATATATATATATATATATATATATATATTTTCTTCTCTTTTCTTGTCTTGTTCTTGTAATTAATATGTTTCAAATATTCTATTTTTGTATGTGGCTAGGGATGGGTCCTAGATTCGGGGTTGTAACATTTAAAAAACTATTACTAGTCTTTGATTTGTTAAAGACATGTTATTTAATAGTGCCTCTTCATTTTTATTTTTTATTAATTTCCTATTTTCTTAATCTACTCATGCTTAGGTTCACTAATATCTCCAAGTAATCATTAGTCAGTAGTGGGGATTTATTTGGAGTTTACAAAATCTTCATAAATCTATTATCTAGCCAAATTATGATATTGGTAGATTCCTTCTTAGGGTCTTGTGGTAGGGTAGGATCCTCATTGCTTCCACTTGTCCCTCAATAATCTCCTCATTTCTTCATAATTTCTAAGTGTTGTCTATAACTTATTTACCATTTCCTACATCTTCTCAATTGTGGATTTTGATTTTCTATAGTATTGTCTTCTCTAGGTCTATTCATTTCCCCTTTTGTTTCAACATAACCCACAGTGGCATGCTCATTGACACTCTTAATGACACACTCATCTCTTCTTCTTTATCTTTCTTCTCTCTCCATTATTTGTTTCATCTTTATTTATTCTCTTTTTGAGATAACCATCTTTTGTTTCTTAGTTTTTTCATTAATTTCTCTTGAGTTCTTATCTTCTTTTGGCATGGGTGCTCCATTCTTTTCTCATGTGTGAACCTTATATTGTATCTCATAGAGATTATTTGATTTAATCTTTTTTACATAAATACTAAAAACTAAAAACAATAGTCTTATTCTCTTTATTTTTATGATATGGTTAAGATGGTACAATTGTATAAGCCTTATCCTCTTTGTTTTTATGTTATGCATAAGAACACTAATACCATTATATACGTAAAAATAACAGTCTCATCTTTTTTTTTTATGACACTAATAAGAAGAATGGTGCCATTATCCTTTTGTATTTATGAGATTATGACACACATAAGAACAATAGTACATTGTGATCCCCTTTCCCACAATAGAAAAAATGGGCTTATTTTGCATCTAGTCCACACAAAAAAAAGGTTAAATCTTATCAGGATAAACGAAGTTGAAAATGGTTGATAGTAGTCCACTAATGCTAGACCTAACCAACTATCCCAAAGAGAAAAAATGACAAGGATAGTAGAGGAATAATAATAAAGAAAATCCTTATTCCAAATCAGGATGGATCATATTGTGGGCTAGGATAGTTCTGATATGCATTAGCATGGGTTAAGAACATTGTTGTCCTAGTCATCAATCCATTCAAGCATAAACAAATATGGGTTGGGACCAGCTAGTCTTCCACCCTATAAAAAACACTTACGAGTCTCCATAGTAAGCCTCATATATTCCTTCCCTCCACAAGCATAATCATTCCTTAGTACTATAGAATATATTTGGCCTAATAAAATATAAGTGTTAGGGAATTAAAAAATGGTGTGGTATCAGGATCAAGACTGTTGAGCATACAAACATTTGCACAAATAATATCATATATAAAGTAATCATGAATAAAACTACAGAACCAATGCCTTCATTAAACAGATAATAAAAAAATAATGAAGCAAAGTGAGTAAATTTGAATATTAGACTAGGATGCTAGTAGATTTTTTGTCGCCCCTTGTCTCGGCCTAAAGCAACGAAACAGAGTTGAAGCAATGAAATAGACAAGGGAGAATAATGAACATGTGGCATGGAGAGAAGATCTAACTCTTCTCAAGGACCCTAAATGAACGATCTTGAATCATTCCACTTAGTAGCCCCGAGAAATGATGATCCAAACCCATACCGAGATGGAGATCCTTATAATGATAGATGTGGAGCCACAGAGCTTATTTGATTGAGAAACCCAATAATCTCCCCTTTTAGGGTATGTGCAAGATCATGAGGGGCCAAACTATGCCCTTAAGTGGCAATGAAAAATCAGCAAATTAGGGTTAGTCAACTTGGAGTGAAAATTTCAACTAGCTATCAACCTAATATCAAAAACTTGTAAGAATAGAATTTGTAGAAAATTGATTGTAGTTTTTGAACTACTAGGCCTTTTTTGAAAAAAAGTTAGTATGATTGGTCAAAAGTATAGATTTCAATGCAGCAGTACAAAAATTTCTAGAAAAAAATAAGTAGGTGTATGTCTGACCACCTTAATCATAATCAAATGATAATATTTTATTATAAGATTTTATATATAAGTAGTAGACTCATGCCCAGATGTGATGCATATTTTTTTGTAATTTTATTCCAAAAAAATAATTAATTATGAATTTTCTGCTACAACTTTTTCAGAATAAAAAAACTACCGTGTCTGACCACCTTAATTCATTCAAAACTTTACAAAAATTTTTTAAAAAAATTCCTTATAGTAGGCGAAGCATAGAATGTGACGCATTTTTTGGATTTCAAAAATGTTATACCGTCTGAAAGTTATAGTCATTTTTCAATCAGTATATAAATCAACACTTTAGAGGTAACTCAATTAGAAAATAACTAATAATTACTTACCAAATTCAAAATTTGACAGCAATTATATCGATAGAAAGCTGATGATCTCCTTAAGATATCCTTTTCATTTCATCAAATTCGGGTGAAAAAAAATTTGTCAGCTACATGGTCGAAGTCTGGAACTCAGAGAAACAGGGAAAAAAACACATTTTTGAGACATTTCAATAGTTGACCATGTAGGTTTGGTGCACAAAGCAATACCGACCCTAATCGGGTGCCCGATATTTTTGGGATCTCGAAAATGCCGACAGAGTTTTGATTTTTCCCTTTTCCCTCCCCTTTCTCCCTCCCATTTCTCCATCCTTCATATGATATATTATATATCAAAAACTATATATTAGATATATATTATATATTAAATATTATATAATATCAATTATATATTAAATGTTATATAATATACATTTTACATTAAATATTATTTAATATATATTAATATTAAATGTTACATTATATATTATTTTATATGTATAATATATTAATATGTATTTTACAACTATGTACGAAAGGTTGGAAGATTGCAGAAAAATCATGGATGGTCATTGAAAGAAGCAAAGGAAATCAATCAACCATTTAAAAAATTCATGGGTGGCCATTGAGGAAGAGAGAGAGTGAGAAGGTGGCGGGGGCTGAGAGAGAGAGAGAGAGAGAGAGAGAGAAGGGGAAGGGGAGAGAGTAGGAGAGAGAGAGAGAAGGGGAAGGATAACCAATTCATTACAATATTAATCAGTAAGGAGCAAGGAAAACTTAAATAATATCACAGAAGGCATTAGAAATCCAAATTCTAATTAGGAGTTTTAAGCAAAGTGAGTAAGGTCCTGGATAGGGACATTACAGATCCACATATTGTTCATTAGATACCTCCAAGAACCCGCATACACAGGAGTAGGTTTGAAGTAAGACTAAGATTGTTTATTGGTTCAAAAATATTACTATGTTGTACTTTTGATTAACATCCAATGATTGGATGTGAAATTCACAAATTTGATTATATTACCACTGGTTCTATTTTAAAATTCTGGAAAAAATGGATATTTGACATATGTTCATAAATTTTAGTCAACACCATTTTAAAATAACACATCAGTTTATTTTTATGTCATTGAGAATATCATCAATAGGAATTGAACTGAAATTGACATAGGTCATAGGAAATAAATGCTTCAACTATTTGTTGTCTTCTACATTTTGAGTTTCTTATTACAATCAGGAGAAGAATATTACTCTCCAAATGGTTTTGGACAGTAACATTTGTACTTCCTCTTCACAAATATTTCTTCCCTCATCTTGCTTCCTATTGATACCGACAAAGTGAATCTAGGCATTTCTGCCATGTAATGGGAGAAAAATGGTTTCCTAATTGATATGTGTCTAAATAATACATGCAAGAACCTTTTCTTTGATATTGCTCACTAACCCTTTACAACAAAAAATGTTTACAAAAACTAGCATTTGCATGAGGACATTATATATTATAGAAATCCCGCACAGAAGCAGCTGGCAAGCCACTCAAAAAGTAGTAATTGATAGCAAGTGGGATAATGCAGATGCTTTAATAAACCACTATCTTCTTTACTCAAGCAACATCTGGTTCATCTGCTCGACTAGGGCATGTTTGGGAACAGACAGTCTCCATTTAAACTCAAGTCTCTAAAAGCAGTTATATTTTTCAGTGGAGGAGATACACCCATTGGATCTGCAATAACTTTATGCTCACTGGAATTTCCATTTCTCTTCAATTGGGATACTCTTTCCAAAATTGCATCTACCCTTTTACCAATTTGGGAAATCAATGGGTCTATTTGTGGACCTCCAAGGTGTTGGTCACCTAAATGAGAACCTTGAGATGAATTAGGAACTTCTGTATGAAAGAGATCAATACCTTGAGAAGCTCTCCACTTGTCAGCTGAATTAAAACCTTGGACCATAAATGGCTGCCTTTTGTTGTAAAATGAGTGAGATTTCCTTGCCAAAGGTGGCAATGAACTTACATAATTTGAGAGATAATGCCCAACATGAGTAACCTTGTTTCCCAAGTCCCATAAATGCAAGGCCATTGACGAATAGGAATTTCTAATAGAAATATTTGTGGTGCTAGAATTAAGTGCATGACCAAATTCTTTTCCTACTAATGAACCAATTTGAGGCTTCATTTAACATTGCTCTGTGGATAATTCCATAGCACTTGTTACTTCTCTATCTGAATTTTTTTGTGTCAGTGTACATGTGCACTGAAGAGCTTCTGTCACTACTTGAGCTACTAGCAGATGGTGAGTACTCATCATCATCATGTGACACAGGCTTACACACATATCTTACTTCTTTCCTTTGTCTCTTTCCCCTTCCTAGCTCTTCCTCCTTATCTGTAACTTCTATCATGGGTCCAAGAAGCTCTTCCCACTCTTTCCCATTAATATGCAAATATTTTTGTTCCTAATAGTATTTTCTGCATATATTATGATATTGATCTGATTTGATGCACCTTCGCTATTTGATCCATACTTCCCTCATTTCACTTGCTTTGCTCATTTTGCACATCATAGGCCAGGTTTTGACAATGGGCATGACCTTGGTACTGCTGACGTTAATGATAAATTTTACCTTTTAGCTATTAATTTTTTGTCATTTTTCCTATATGATGCTTTTGTCTATGAATTGTGGATATTCTCTCAGAAAATTTTCATTTTTTCTTGTAGGATGCCTTTGTATACAAATTTTGGAGAATCTTTGTTAAAGAGTAGGTAAGGATGACTAAGTTGAGTGCAGCAGAGAGGGAGAGGACTAAATTGAGAGAGTGGAGGTGGAGAGCGATAATGACAAAAATATTTTAGGGCTTGTAGAAATAAGGAAATTATAATTGTAGGATTTGAGCAATACAAATCCACAAAACCCGAAGATCACTTGCATACAAAAATCTGTTACAAAGAAGTAGAGACAAGAAGAGGGAAAGGGTTTGACTCAGAATATGAAGAAGAAAATATCCTTAAAAAAATGAATGAATTAAATGTACAATTGATCATCCTTATAAAGGAGATTGAAAGACTTGAAAGGCAAACCCTAGTGCATGTAATAATTAGTTTAACTATTACATGACTAATGCATGCAAGTTTATATTTAAAACAACTAGTGCATGTGCATTTAACTAAAGAAAAATGAGTTGACATCTTAAGAAGGGAGTAAAGTTAATTAATATAATTAATACTTTACTATAACACCCCCCCTAAGATGAGCATCAATGCAGCTACAAACAATGCAAGAAGAAAGCAAAGGAAACTACAGTGCTGAAAGCAAAAAATGGGTCCTGACAACATGGCCTAATGAGGTACCCATGTAAAAAGGAGAATCTCTATAAAGCAGAGAAATAGAGAAAACCACATGGGAAAAAATCTACTCAAAAAAGAGACAAAGGCTAGTCTGAAGGACTAAAGAAGCCTCCAAAACTAGGGATGTTCCAGAAAATAGGAACAAAAATGAACATGTAGAACATCATTGAAGCAAGAAGATGCAAACTCTGTCAAGAAGTAACTGTTGATCTAAAGATCCTCCACTGAAATAGAGCATGACCAGGTACAGAAGACTATAATCTGTATGAGTTCCCTCAAATGACACTACTCAAATTAGGAGGCAAACAAAGGCAAAAACAACTGAACTCGAAGATACATATGGTATAAAACACCAAAGCCTAAAGAGTTGATCAATCAAAGATGGAAGAGTGCCTCTAAAAATAGGAAAGAAAGAGTTTCTATATGGTAAATGATCCATCTCACCGAAATGCATAGGTACCCAGCCACTACATCCACCTAGTACATAGGAACAAATACTAAATACATAGCTCACACTAACAAACCAAGGAAGCAGAAGAATGATCTATAGAACCCCTCCATAATGATGACAAGAGAGAGGTGACAGGTACACTGAAAAGAGTGTCAATAAGAACTACATCATGAAGAACCAGGAACATTGAAGGTGCATAGAAAGCACAAGCACAAATAAAGATACCTTGAGGCTAATGTCATGGAAGGAACACTCACTCGACAAAGGTAGATGGCAAACAAAGGAAAACAACAAAACCCCCCATGGCACTTTATAATGGAGTGCAAGTACAAATAGCACAAACATGTTCAAGATTCCAAGCATGAAATAGAATGACACTTTATCTCAGTGCATGTGCATAAAAGAATGCTACAAAAGTGAAGTATACACTGTTCAAAGAAAAGAGAAGGCTGCTAAAACAAAAGAACAGCCTAGGAAGAGTCATCCCGTAAAGGGAAGAGATCCCAGGACCTGTAACATCCAAGATATCCACTAGAGTGCAAAAATGCAAAAAAACTGAATAAAATATACCTGGAGCAGAATCTAGAAAAATGACTCATAGAACTAGAAAGCTCTCAGAACAAGCTTTCCAACGATATCTCTCTTTTCCAAAACGGAGTCCGGATGCGCAATATAGAGCTTTCGAAGTGCAAAATTGAACATCTAACTTTGACAGTAAAAAATATCATCAAAAAAACAAAATCATAAATTCAAACCTCCAAATCTGGATAGAGCTCAGAACCAGCTTTCTGACAATATCTCGTTTTCCCAATTTCAACACTGTATGCTCAAGTTAAGAGCAAAATACCAATTACTGTGTTGGAGGGCCCAAATGGTGTCTAAATGTGCTGATGTCAGCACTTTAGGGGCTTAAAATTGATGGCCAAATGCCTGTCACAACATGCAAGCCCCTTGGGGCTAAAATTTTGGGCCCTTGGTCATATGGTGACCAGGGGCAAAAACTGCATGCAGTGGGTTAAATTTGACGGTCAAATAGTCGTCGCTGACCAAAATGAAAAAAAAAATTAAAATTAAAATCGCATGCATACCTTGGGATCTGTGTCAGGCCATTCAAATTTTTGTCTCAATTTGCGTGCTAAATTTGTCTTGATTTGTGTGCCAAAAAGTAAAATTTTTGCCTTGTTTTACATGCTAATTTGTACAAATTTTGCCTCGACAAGCATGCCAATCAGTACAATTTTTGTATCATGAAACGTGTCAAGCTCATAGTACCCAAAAAAAGCTCCAAAATGCAAAGTTGTCCAAATTGGACGTGCCTTATATTGAAATAGGGGTTTTTGGGTGTTGTGAGCTCAACGGTGAGGTCCATTTGAGCTCAAAGTACACCAACATTTAGGGACCCCCTAATTTCAATAAACAATAGCCAAAAAAGCCCTAATTTGAATCCTTCAAATGCGAACAAGCTGTAGTAGATTAGGCTCTAATACCATGTAGGATTTGAGCAATACAAATCCAAAAAACCCGAAGATCACCTACATACAAAAACCTATTACAAGGAAGTAGAGACAAGAAGAGGGCAAGGGTTTGACTCAGAATATGAAGAAGAAAATATCCTCAAAAAAATGAATGAATTAAATGTACAATGGATCATCCTTATAAAGGAGATCGAAAGCCTTGAAAGGCAAACCCTAGTGCATGTAATAATTAGTTTAACTATTACATGACTAATGCATGGAAGTTTATATTTAAAACAACTAGTGCATGTGCGTTTAACTAAAGAAAAATGAGTTGACATCTTAAGAAGGGAGTAAAGTTAATTAATATAATTAATACTTTACTCTAACAATAATCTTCCTCCCATAGAAGACATTAATGAAGTTCTACATGCCTTAGTAGAGGAAGCCGGTTGGATTGTTGAAGCTAACGGTACTACATACATAAATGTGGTATGTATTTTTGGCCTAAATTTTATTTTTCATTTCTTTTAGGTCTTTAAAGGTAGTCGTCTAAATCTTTGTATTAAATGTCAAGGAATGCATGAAAATAATATGATTTCGAGAATGAGCATGAGTCCTTATAGGGGCATAGTTGATTCTCTATGGGCACACTTGAGCATTTAAATGTGTCAAAAGGGGTCATGGGGACATCCTAGGGGTCCTATTATGCCTTATCACGTGTTAGGACCCCTAGGAAGTCCCCATGACCCCTATGGACACATTGGAAGGCTCAAGTATGTCTTAAGGGGTCCTATGACCCCCTTGGACACACTTGAGCATTCAAATGTGTAAAAAGGGGTCATGGGGACTTCTTAGGGGTCCTAGTATGCCTTATCATGCATTAGGACCCCTAAGAAATCCCCATGACCCCTATCGACACATTGGAAAACTCAAGTGTGTCTTAAGGGGTCCTACGACCCCCTCAGACACACTTGAGTGTTCAAATGTGTCAAAAAGGTGTCCTCTTATGCCTTATCATGTGTTAGGACCCCTAGGAAGTCCCCATGACCCCTATGGACACATTGGAATGCTCAAGTGTGTCTTAACGGGTCCTACGACCCTTTCGGACACACTTCAATGTTCAAATGTGTCAAAAGGGGTCATGGGGACTTCCTAGAGATCCTAGTATGCCTTATCATGCGTTAGGACCCCTATGGACACATTGGAATGCTCAAGTGTGTCTTAAAGGGTCCTACGATCCCCTCGAACACACTTGAGCATTAAAATGTGTCAAAAGGGGTCATGGGGACTTCCTAGGAGTCCTATTATGCCTTATCATGCGTTAGGACACCTAGGAAGTCCCCATGACCCCTATGGACACATTGGAATGCTCAAGTGTGTCTTAAGGGGTCCTACGACCCCCTCGGACACACTTGAGTGTTCAAATGTGTTAAAAGGGGTCATGGGGACTTCTTAGGGGTCCTAGTATGCCTTATCATGCGTTAGGACCCCTAAGAAGTCACCATGATCCCTATGGACACATTGGAATGCTCAAGTGTGTCTTAAGGGGTCCTACAACCCCCTTGGAAACACTTGAGCGATCAAATGTGTCAAAAGAGATCATGGGGAATTCCTAGGGGTCCTAGTATACGTTATCACACATTAGGACCCCTAGGAAGTCCCCATGACCCCTATGGACACATTGGAATGCTCAAGTGTGTCTTAAGGGGTCCTACGACCCCTACAGACACACTTCAACATTCAAATATGTTAAAATGGGTCATGGGGACTTCCTAGGGGTCCTAGTAGACCGTATCACATATTAGAACCCCTAGAAAGTCCCCATGACCCCTATGGAAACATTGGAATGCTCAAGTGTGTCTTAAGGGGTCCTACGACCCCCTCAAACACACTTGAGCATTCAAATATGTCAAAAGGGGTCATGGGGACTTCCTAAGGGTCCTAGTATGCCTTATCATGTGTTAGGACCCCTAGGAAGTCCCCATGACCCCTATGGACACATTGGAATGCTCAAGTGTGTCTTAAGGGGTCCTATGACCCCCACTAACACACTTGAGCATTCAAATGTGTTAAAAGGGGTCATGGAGACTTCGTAGGGGTCCTAGTATGCCTTAACACGTGCTAGGAACCCTAGGAAGTCCCCATGACCCCTATGGACACATTGGAATTCTCAAGTGTTTCTTAAGGGGTCCTATAATCCCCTTGGACACACTTGAGTGTTCAAATGTGTCAAAAGGGGTTAAGATTTCCTAGGGGTCCTAGTATGCCTTATCACCTGTTAGGACCCCTAGCAAGTCACCATGACCCCTATGGACACACTGGAATGCTCAAGTGTGTCTTAAGGGGTCCTATGAACCCCTCGGACACACTTGAGCATTCAAATGTGTCAAAAGGGGTCATGGGGACTTCTTAGGGGTCCTAGTACACCTTATCATGCATTAGGACCCCTAGGAAGTCCCCATGACCCCTATGGACACATTTTAATGTTCAAGTGTATCTTAAGGGGTCTTAGGACCCCCTCGAACACACTTGAGCGTTCAAATGTGTCAAAAGGGGTCATGGGGACTTCCTAGGGGTCCTATTACGCCTTATCATATTTTAGGACCCCTAGGAAGTCCCCATGACCTCTATGGACATATTGGAATGCTCAAGTGTGTCTTTAGGGGTCCTCCGACCCCCTTGAAAACACTTGAGTGTTCAAATGTGTCAAAAGTAGTCATGGCAACTTCCTAGGGGTCCTAGTACACCTTATCATGAATTAGGACCCCTAGGAAGGCCCCATGACCCCTATGGACACATTGGAATGGTCAACTATGTCTTAAGGGGTCCTATGACCACCTCCAACACACTTGAGTGTTAAAATGTGTCAAAAGAGGTCATGGGGACTTCCTAGGGGTCCTAGTACACCTTATCATGCGTTAGGACCCCTAGGAAGTCCCCATGACCCCTATGGACACATTGGAATGCTCAAGTGTGTCTTAAGGGGTCCTACAACCCCCTCAAACACACTTAAGTGTTCAAATGTGTCAAAAGAGGTCATGGGGACTTCCTAATGTGTCAAAAGAGGTCATCTTCTGATTCAGGATCTCTAGGAAATCTTAGAACATGAGTAAAGTCAAGGTGAATACCCCAAGAAGGGTTACCCTCAGATTCTGATTTGTATACATACTCATGAGAATTTGTCTTAGAATCACTACCACTTCCCTCTTCTTGATTGTTTTCGAGATTAGCTGGTTCTTGTGTTGCAACTATCTCTTGATTGATAGTAGGTTCTTGTGTTTCTACTACATTAATTCTTTTGATAGGATCATCTTTATCATCAAGAAGGTCTTTGATCTCCTTAGGAAATTCTTCGTAGGGGATGAGTTCTGAACTATTTGAATCACTATCAGATGGTTATGTTTCTTCTTTCTTAAGAAGAGGTTCCCCTGGTGCAATCTGCTCTATGACATGAGAGCAATTACCTTTGAGGTGATAGGGTTTCTTCTTAAAGCCTAAGCCAACTTTGTTTTTATTTTCTCTACCAGTATGTGGGAGAGGTACCTCAAGACCTTTTCCTCTGATTCCTAGAGGTCCTTTACCTGAATATCCCATCTTAGCTATTAATTTATCTCCTGGACCATATGACTTGGAAGGGAGTTTAGAGATTGCAGAGTCACCAGTTTGAACAACTTGAGATTCAGGTTCATCTTTGTACAGCCATGATAGCACAGCCTCATCCTCTTCAAATTCTTGCTTGGATACTTGTTCTGCTACAAAATTCTTTTTATATGCTTCAAGAGGATTTTTAGAGTCTGGTTTGGATTGTTTCAAAGATTTCCCATAAGACTTAGGCGAGATAGGGAGAGATGTCAAAGATAAGACTGGCTTGATAGTATATTCTCCCATACTATTTTCTTTGATATTAACCTCTTTTGCAAGATCTTCCATTTTAGATGTGGATGCTTCTTTAGTTGGTTCAATGGAAGATTCTCTGTTATTAGGTACAAGCTTATCTGCACTTTCCTTCAAGGTGTTGCAAGTTGTATTCAGATCTGCAGGGATAGTAACCTCTACTCCTTCATAAGGAAACTTCAAACATTGATGGTATGTAGAAGGAATAGCTTGCATTTCATGTATCCATGGTCTCCCTAGAAGGACGTTGTAGGCCAAAGGTAGATCAAGCACTTGACAGATGGTATCTTTGATAACTGGACCCACTCTGATAGGTAAGACAATGGTGCCTTTAGAAGATCTTTCTTGTTCATCATAGGCCTTGATAGTTATTTTCTTTCTAGGATCAATAGCCAATTCTGAAAATCCCAATTGTGTGATCAAGCTGTAAGAACAAATGTTTAGGCCAGCGCCCCCATCTATCAACACACATTTGAATCTATGATTTTGGATAAAGACTTCTATATGCAAAGGCTGATTATGTGGGTGACTCAAGGAGTTGTCATCTTCCTCTGAAAAGGAGATATATTGCGGAGATGTAAGATGTCCAACCATAGTCTGGAACCCGTCTAAATCAAGGTCATCAGGAACATTGGAACCAAGCAAAGCTTTATCGAGAATGGCTTTATGAGCTGGAGATATTCGAAGCAACTCAAACATAGAGATTTTTGCATTAGTGTGCTGGAGTTGTTGAACAATGCTATAAGATGTAGGCCTTGTATCCTTTGGATTGGAAGATTTGGAAGCAGCCTTCTATTTAGAAGCAGATGAAAGATTGAAGGGAACCTTAGAGACATTTGATGAATCTAGGATTTGTCCTTTTAGATGCGTTTGAGCTTGTGATCGAGTAATTGTGTTAGCTAAGGAATGATCTCTGTCTCTTCGTACAATTGTGATGACATTGCAACTTTCAGAGAGACATGGTTCAACCATATTGATGACAGCATTATTTCCAGGGTAGGCATAGTTGACTTTTGCCCCCATATTAGGCTGAGAAGTTGAAACTTCTTGACCATGTTTCGGAAAAGGCTCTATGAATGCTGTATGATCATTATTGCTTGTGGGATTTTCAATTGTGATGTCTCCACTATCGATCAGATCTTGAATGGTATGCTTCAAGTGATAGCAACTACTAGTTTTGTGACCTTTACTCCGATGGAAATCACAGAATTCATTTTCCTTCCACCATATCGGTTTGGGGTCTTGAGCATTTGGTCAGATTGGTGGTAAAGAGATGATTTTATTAGCCAGTAGAGTTTTCATAGCTGATTCTAAAGACTCTCCTAGAGGAGTAAATTTTTGATGTTTATCCCATTTTTTGAATTCTAGCTTCCTTTGAGATGGTTGAGAAGACTTTTTCTTTGAAGCTTTAATGGCTTGAGTACCAAGAGTGAGATTGTAGGCTGGTGCCTTTGATGGGGCATGGACAGTGTCAACAATGCCATCTGTGATGATGCCTTTGTTCTTGTTCCAATTTTTGTTCTTGTCTTTAGAACTTGATCCTGATTCGTACTTGTCTTTTTGAAGTGTGATTTCTCCTTTTTTTACAAGCACTTTTTCAATTTTGATAGCATTATCCACCATCTTATCAAAAGATGTATGATCTTGCATTTGTAAAGGATAATTGATTTCTGGAACAAGGTTGTTGATGAAGATTTCCAATTTTTCTATTTTTGGAATAGATCTAGCATATAGAGAGAACTTCTTCCTCCATCTCTTGAGAAATGTTAGGAATGGTTCCCCTGGATATTGCTTGAGATTACAGATATCGATCATGGTGACCAGGTGCTGAATATTGTAGGAGTATTGTTGATAAAACAATTTGATCAATTCCTCAAAAGTTTTGATAGTAGAAGGTATTCTAGAGAACCAATGGATGGCTGCTCCCCCTAGAGATCGAGGGAAGAGACGCATCATATAGGTCGGTTCATGCATGAACTCCATTGATTGTGTACAGAATTCTCTGACATGATCTTGAGGATCAGAGTGTCCATCATACTTGTCATACTTTGGCATCTCCACTCTTTTTGGAAATGGCGGCATATACAAGTCTTTGTCAAATGGAAAAGGGCATAGAGCTTCCATGGAGAACTCTTTGGGTTCTTTTTCTTTCTCAAGGCTATTAAATTTGACCTGTAAAGCATGTATCTATTTCATCATAGCTGTGAGTGGATTCTCTTCCTCATGTGTAATGATGTCTTCAACATTAAAGTTGGGAGGAAGTTTAGCTCCTTGATGAGCTAGTTGTAAAAAGTATGCTTCTCTATCTTCTTTTAAGAAATGCCTCATCATTCGTTTGAAGTTATCATCATTTTGATATTGAGCAATTTCTTCAGGTGTGGGTTCCTGATCTACACCATGTTGAGATTGAGCTCTTTGAGAGCCAAAATTTTTCCCTGCTTGAGACATGGTAGGATTTTGTGGACTCCCTAGATTAGATTGATGAGGGGTATGTTGAGTACCTTCATGAGTTGATGGAGGAGGTATGTAACCAGATTTCAATCGATAGTTGCCAAGACCATCGTCCTCGTAAAGACTAGAATTGATGAGTTGCTTAAGAATTGGAGTTTGGAGAATGGTGATAGATTTCTTGTGAGAGGAAGCTCTAGTCTCCACCATTCACCTCAAGTGAAACAAAAGAATAAGATCTAGATAACCGAAGAATGAATTGAATCAAGATGATCAGATGACACAACCTTGTCAAGGTTTGATTGATTTGAAGATTTGATTAGATGCAGATGAAGGATACTATGCCCTGGATGTATGGGTAGGTTCCCAAAAGATAGTGGACAAGATATCACAACACTTAGTCATTTTGATGATTGATTGAAGATTGATAGTTATCACAAGGTTTTGACACCAGATGATAAAGATGCAAATTGATTAAACCGAAGGCTGAATCAGATTCAAAAGGCCACTTTAGGAAAATGATTGGATTCTTAATAGCTATTGCTTTGTTCCTGACATAGTGATTCATTCGATAGATTCTAGAAATTAGGTTGAAAAAGCTAAATATTTGGCAATTTTGACAATTTTTTGATAACTTTCAAAAATTTCCCAAACGACACTTTGTAGACTCGTATGACAGTGGGTATGCTGTGAAATGATAGTTGCCAAACTCATACAACAATTGCAAGCAAGATTTTGACTCTTAGAATTTTATGGCATCAAAACTCGTATGACACTGGGTTGGTTATCATTCTACAGTTGGGTATCAATGAAACGATAGTTGAAAATTTCATACGACAGTTAGGTAGCAATGAAACCACAGTTGAAAATCTCATACGACAATTGCAAGATTTTGACTTTGAGAATTTGCTGGCATGGAAACTCATACGACACTGGGTACTCAATCATATGACAGATGGGTTGTAGTGAAATGACACTTGATGGAAACTCGTATGACTTTCTGACCTCCTGAGATGACTTTTGACTCCAGAAAAGGATTTTACTTCAGATTTTGCAAATTTTGAGTTTTCAGATTTGAATTGTTTGCAAATTTCAATGTCCAGATTTGAGGATTGTAACAGATTTGTCCATTTTCAATAACCAGATAGATAAATAAGCACGCAAAATAGCAAGCAAGTGATTTCAAGTATGTCTGAAAACAATGAACAAGGGAAAAAGCAACCTTGTGCATGAACAATTAAGTGACTTATTCGTTCTAATCCTCAGAAGCGTTAATTGTGTATGTTCCAAAAATGTTTTGCAATAACGCACATATACCCTATAAAATGAAAATTTGGCCTCGCTAGGGTTTTTAGTAATGGTTTGACTTTGCAACTTTTATGATCCAAAGGGGTGAACTCCAATCCCGGTGCACAAGGGTTTTGACATAGTCTGAGAACTTAATCTTCAGGAGCCGCTAGGGAGATCTAACAACCCAACAATGAACGATACCTATGGAGATTTCCTCCACAAGGACATTTATATAGCGGTTGTCACTACCACGACGAAAATGGCTATTACCACTTGAGGTTCCATCAACGTAGTTTGCCCTGTGAAGGGGATTGTCCGCTATGGTTAACCCTCTCTAAAGGTGACTCACAGTATGATACCACAAGGGGACTTGGCTCCAGATCCAAGGTTTTGATACCTCTTCACTTTTAACCCAAACAAAGCAAGCAGATTAATCTGACATGCTAAGAAAAAGTTTGTCTCACCAAGGTCTATGATATCAACCCCAAATGATCTATCAACCCCTCTGGAGAGAGAATGTGTTAATCAATAAGGGAAGATGCACTAACCAATTTTGATTCACCAAAGCTCGTGATATCTACCCCACGTGATCTATCAACCTCTCCTAGGAGAGAATGTATCGATCACTAAGAGAAGATGCACTAACCAAGTTGAATGTGAAACGCACTAAGTATCCTCCCTACCTACAAGAATTTTGTCGTCAAGAAGGATTTCATTAGGAATCCAATCTCTCAAGAATCATGAATAGTGTTCATAGGGCCTAATTACTATGTGAGCACAGATGTATGTTTCCAAAATCAAATCTACCAAAAGTATCCAAAAAGAAGCAAGAGGAACACTCAACGCTTAAAGTGAATATGAGATGAGTCCACAAGGTGGAACACTTAACACCTCACACAAGCTAAAAACTTGTCCCCAACTTAGAAAACAAGTGAGTTCCTAAAAGCACAAAAGGGTTGCCAAGTGGAACACTTAACGCTTCTATCTTGTTGACCCCTCCCCTTTATGGCACTGAGATTGCAACCACGGGGTGGAATGAGGGGCCGGTGGATTAGTGAGTCCAATAACCCAAGATAGCAATCAAGATCAATCACAAGTATCTGAGACTACTTAATGAATCCTTAAGGGGTCACAACCTAGTATCAATTATGAAAGTGTGTAGAATAAAAGCATGAAAAGAATCACCCAAGCTAGACACATGAGAGATTTATTTTAAGCCCCAAATTAAAATATTATCAGCACAAGTGGAATACCTGAGATCCTTGCAACACGCTTAGTAGATTTTTACCTAATTTTGAGCAATTCTTGCACTTTTTCCAATCAAAACCAGCAGAAATCAATCAGAAACAGTAAATTTCAATTGTTAGGGTTAGCTGTTAGTCAAAATCCAAAAATCAAATCTGACAAACTGCCTGCAAAAATGAAACGACAATTGAAATCTGGTACCGAAACTCATACGATAGTGGGTCTCTTACCATACGACAGTCAAATCCTGATGCCAAAACTTGTACGACAGTGGGTCTCTTACCAGACGACAGTCTAGAAACTTGTACGACACTGGGTGTCTG
This sequence comes from Chamaecyparis obtusa, assembly GCA_027943335.1. Lineage (NCBI taxonomy): Eukaryota > Viridiplantae > Streptophyta > Pinopsida > Cupressales > Cupressaceae > Chamaecyparis > Chamaecyparis obtusa. The sequence goes on from BSBK01006799.1 coordinate 852,528, forward strand.
ATGAAATGACAATCCAGCCTCCAAACGATAGTGGGTGCTTGATGAAATGATACTCGGTCAACTGTCGTACGATAGTGGGTTCAAAATCATACGACTTTTGTCAGAAACTCGTACGAAGATTGTACGAACAAAAAAATAAAAATCATATTTTTGCACAAAAACTGAGGAGAAAAAGACAAAAATTGATAGAATTGTATTGGAAACCCATTTCAGGGCCCCACGGTGGGCACCAGAAATGTGTGTGTGAAAATTGTACCTGATCTGTAGACACAACACTTCAGTAAAACATTAGAGGTTAGCAAAAATCAAAATCGTGCGAAATTGAAATCTAATTTAACCAAGCGATTTACTGCCTTCTAGTAGGTGCGAGATTAATGTTCTTAGATTGCTATCGAGATCAGTGACCTAGACGACACCTAAACGAAGGATTTGAATGCAATTGATCTAGATATGAATTGAATGCAATTAAGCTATGTTTTTGGATTTTAGATGCAATGATATGATGAAAACTTATATGAATCTATGCTAATATGGAAATTGACCTAACAATGATATGAATCTAAATGAATGCAAAACAAGATTGATGTCATAAAGGTGTCGATTCACAAGAGCTTTGATCTTCCCAATTCCAATTCTCCAGCGTGATTGTGCAAATTTGTGGATGAATTATGAAGCACTGAGCCTTGATTTTATAGAAATTCAGGGCTTTGGAGGTGCATGGAAAAAAGCCATAAATCACTCAGATTAACTCAGCTTGATTTTTGAGTTATATGATAATAAAGATAATTTAAGTCATGAAAATCATGCAAAAGCACAGTTCAACTCGAATTAGAAGTTTAGATCAACTTTAAAACTCAAAAAGATGTTGAGTTTCAAAAAGCTAACAACTTGCATTGATTTTTCAATTTGAGTTTAACTGGTCCTTGAATGTGCACATGGATAATTATGATTTAATAAATAAATAAAGTGATTTATGCTCAACTTAACTGATTTTTGAAATAAAATAATTAATTTATGGGTTAATTAACTATTTTATCAAACTTTTATTAAAAACTATATTATTAAATAATGACAACTTGCTTTAATTAATTAAATAAGAATTTAATCAATTATTCATAGGATATTGGATTTATTGTCAAAATTAAATAATACAATTAATAATAGATAGAATTAAATTTAATTACACAATTAAGTGGCAAGATATTAAATCTAATTAATTAAATATGAAAATATTCAATTAATCAAACTTTAGGATAAATGTGATTTATCGCCAATTAAATTAAAGATAATTATGATGATTAAGAATATTACTAGGAATATTCTCCAATGCAGAATTTAAGATAATCAATTATGATTCGATGATGTTTAGATGTGCCTTAGATTAGGACTTTGATGTCGATTTCATTTGAATTATTGATATAGGAGATTAATGAACTTCTAGCCCATTTTTGGGGTATTACAAGGACTCCTAGGAAGTCCCCATGACCCCTATGGACACATTGGAATGATCAAGTGTGTCTTAAGGAATCCTACGACCCACTCGAACACACTTGAGTGTTCAAATGTGTCAAAAAATGTCATGGGGACTTCCTAGGGGTCATAGTATGCCTTATCACACGTTAGGACCCCTAGGAAGTCCCCATGACCCCTATGGACACAGTGGAATGCTCAAATGTTTCTTAAGGGGTCCTACGACCCCCTCGGACACACTTGAGCATTTAAATGTGTTCAAAGGGGTCATGGGGACTTCCTAGTTGTCCTAGTATGCCTTATCACATTTTAGGACCCCTAGGAAGTCCCCATGACCCCTATGGACACATTGGAATGCTCAATGATCCCCTCAAACACACTTGAGCATTCAAATATGTCAAAAGGGGTCATGGGGACTTCCTAGGGGTCTTATTACACCTTATTATGTGTTAGGACCCCTAGGAAGTCCCCATGACCCCTATGGACATATTGGAATGTGCAAGTGTGTCTTAAGGGGTCCTATGACCCCCTTGGACACACTTGAGTGTTCAAATGTGTTAAAAGGGGTCATGTGGACTTCCTAGGGGTCCTATTATGCCTTATCACACGTTAGGACCCCTAGGAAGTCCCCATGACCCCTATGGACACATTGGAATGCTCAAGTCTATCTTAAGGGGTCCTACAACCCTCTTGGACACACTTGAGGATTCAAATGTGTCAAAAGAGGTCATGGGAACTTCCTAGGGGTCCTCGTATGCCTTATCACATGTTAGGATCCCTAGGAAGTCTCCATGACCCCTATGGACACATTGGAATGCTCAAATGTGTCTTAAGGGGTCCTACAACCCCCTCAGACACACTTGAGCACTCAAATGTGTTAAAATGGGTCATGGGAACTTCCTAGTGGTCCTAGTACACCTTATCACATGTTAGGACCCCTAGGAAGTCCCCATGACCCCTATAGACACATTGGAATGCTCAACTGTGTCTTAAGGGGTCATGGGGACTTCCTAGGGGTCCTAGTACACCTTATCATGTGTTAGGACCCCTAGGAAGTCCCCATGACCCCTATGGACACATTGGAATGCTCAATTATGTCTTAAAGGGTCCTACGATCCCCTCAAACACACTTGAGCATTCAAATGTGTCAAAAGGGGTCATGGGGACTTCCTAGGGGTCCATGGGGAAGTCCATTGACATCTACTTATTTAGTATAGTTAGACCGTAGACATTACAAGGAGTCTGTAGAAAAATCCTGTGCTGGATACTTTCAAGAGGACTTGGGCTGAAACTGTCTATCATCAAATAAACTGTGCATGTATTTTTTTGAATACATTATATATATTATATACATTAATATATAATACATTATATATATTATATACATTAGTATATAATATAACTTATATATATATAAGTTCAATTTTTTCATTTGCTCCCGCCCTTTTTTATTTACCTAGAAATATCAGGTACCTAATAATATCGAGTACCCGATTATTGACTAGTCATATTTGACCAAAATATTCCCCGTCCCCACAAACAAGAGAAGCACGAGATTTCAGACTTTTTTCATGGGTTTTTGGATTGTATGGAAAAGTGCGAAATAATTTTTTGTCAACATTTTTTTTGCCTATTTAAAAATGGGAACTCGAAACTAGAACATTTACCTATCTGTTTAGAAGATTTACCTGTCTTAACGACCTCCTTAAAATATTTTGAATGAAACTCAACCTTTTTCATCATCTTCAATCCCACGATCTTCCTTCGTTCAACACAAAACTCTCTTGACAAACGGAAACTGTCGGACAAAACCTTGTTCACACTTCCAATGACATCAGCTTTACGATTTCATAGTAGAGTGCAAATGTTAGAACCCTCATTTTAGGGTTATGTTTAAAGCACAACCAATTTGCAGGCATGTAAAGAACTTACCGGATCAATTGCAGAGTCAAAAATATCATGTATATGATATTTATATATAATATAAACCCAAACCCAAAATGTGAGGAGATTTGATTTATACCATGGGTTTTGATTTATGCCACAGGTTTCGAGTACCTAATTTTTTCGGGTACCCGAAAAAAATTGGGTACCCAAAAAGGTTTGTGCTTTGGTGTCAGGTTTTCCTAGGTGTATTGACACCCAGGCCTACTAAAAAGTCAACATAAATTTTCATGCGCTTTTGGATGACTGAAAAGTTGATTTTTTTACATCGCCACTTTTTGGCCCCTCATGATCTTGCACATTCCCTTTATATAGAATTTAAGCGGCCCTCGGGTACCAAATACTTATTCAAGCACTAGAGCCATACTTGAATTTATTGGTGGAGCTTCAATAAGGCAGCTTCATGATTGCCCCTTCTGTAACTAAGATTCCCTCCGGGCCCCTAACATTCTATGGTAGCGGCTAGCCTCCTTAATCTAGCGTCATTCTAGCCCTAGATCTCAATAGTCACTTCCTAAAGCGAGCCCCTACATCACTTCAATGAGCCTTGCCTTGGTAACACTGTACATTCTATTCAAGCCAGTTTATTTATAAAGCCATGTCTCTCATCATTTCGATCCCTGAGAGAGGGTTTATAAAAAATGGTATGATAAACCATAAATTATGAGAATTTGCACCTACTTCCATTTTCCAAGCTAAACAAATGCTTGAAATGAACGGTGCACATATATGATGAATCATGATGAATACACCATCTATTGCATCTATTTGCAAACCGAATACACCATCTATTGCATCTATTGAATAAAGGATTGTCTTTAGTTAGGTTGAACTGTAATGCCCCGCTAGAGAACCCAGGAGAATTTAACCTAACACATGTCACTATGTTTACAGAATAATTTTTTTCTTAAATTTTTACAATCAATGATGATAACAATACAAAAGCAATACAACCATGAGACATAAACAAGTACATAAACACAACTCAATTACAATTAACAATCCTCAAGGGTCCCATGACATACAATTACATAAACAAAATAAATGATTAGATTAAGAATAATCACAATTAACTTATATGAATAAAAATTACATCCAATACCATAAGGTATACAAAATGATACAACATCCTTTACACAAGTTGTACGGTATGTCACAATAATCAAATACAAAATATAATACAATATCTGCAACTCTGAAGCACTGATACAAGATATAATCATGAACATCAAAAGATAGGAATGAACAAGCCTCCAATGAAGAATAAGAAGGTAACAGGAACAAGCATCCTCCAGCACTGCTACAGGAACATCAGAATCTCAAATGGTAAAAGATAACACTACCACCAGACCTCATGGAACCAAAGGTCCACTCCCATCGTGCTGAGGAGATAACAACAAGCCCCACTCGGATAACAAACTCAATCAAAACATCTAAGAAAAGGTCCTGAAGGCTTTCTAACTCAATGGTACCACCAACTAAAGATAAATAAACATCAAACCAATACGTACTAAAACACCAGATAATACAAAATAAACCACCAAGTATAAATGAGACAACAAGATACACCACTAGAGGAAAATACAGAAACTATGGGGGAGACTTAGGCTACAAACTATGGGAGTGTCATCACATGGACAACTACTTGAGTTACCCTGGACTGGTCTCTCTAGACCCTAGACCCTCAAGCGTTTATCAGGTTGAGTTACCCTAGACTAGCCACTCTAGACCCAGGACCCTCAACATGACCCATGTGGAACCAAAATATCCTCTCATGAAGACGAGTAATTCTAATCATACCTACTCTCTAGGTATCATCTCATTCCCATCCTTACCCTATACAAGCACTCAAGGCATGGGCGAGGCATCAATGATCAATCTTGTATTTAATGTTGTCCCCAAATTTTATTATTAGGTTATCACTTAGGTTACCCTGGTATTGGCCTCTTTGGGCCCTGAACCCCTATTGTAAGCCACTCTCCTAAAATGCACCTATTTAGCCTCCCCTAGGCTCACAATCCATAAATAACCACATAGGTTCCAAAACAATGATATAATCGAATCTCTATCCATAAGAGACATCAAGGACACACACATGGGTCCTAAACCAACCATCATAAAAAAGTATGCATAAAAACATATGTGCAATCGTAAATATGAAATCTCCACTATAGTTCCAGATAAACATTAACCAAAACACAGACGACCTCAATTACTCCCTAAAGCCTCTAGTCTAGACAATTTCCCCAAAATATTTCACCATTCATTACGACAAATAAAATGTCTTTAAGTATAACCACGCAATGGACTCAAACCCACAACAAGTCCTTTAATTTTAAATCGATTGTATAAAATAATATTATTAAAAAAATCCCTTTAGAACAAACCAATCTAAAACACATTTAAACTAAATTTAAAACAAATCAAATTAAACAAACTAATCTACAAATAAAAATGAATTAAAAATTCTAATTTAACTTCAAACTAAGTTTCATAATTTAATAATGTTAAGTTTAAAATAATTAATAAATAAAAATATATATTATATAAAATATATAAATGAAATATTTTAAATAATTTTTTTTTTAAAACAAAAAACACCACGCGCGAGGGGGGGGAACTGGCCCACCCCACCCTGCTGCCCTCCAGCTGCACTGTTGTCGTGGTAGCAATGACTGTCATAGGTAGCCTACTGCTGCACAACAGCAGTGGCTACCATCAACAGCGCGTTGTGGCACAATAGCAGTCATGACTGCTGCCAGGGGTTGGGGGATGGGGTCCCCGCCCCATTTAATTTTATTAAAGAAATTTTATTTTTTTTAAATTTTTTTTTAATTTAAAACAAATGCCTTTCTTTTTATAATTTTTTTTTTTTCAAAAGATCATCAGTAATTTACTGGGACAAAATAGCAAGCCATGATTTTATATACATGTGTGTGTGTGTGTGTGTGTGTGTGTGTGTGTGTGTGTGTGTGTGTATATATATATATATATATATATATATATATATGTATGTATGTATGTATGTATGTATGTATGTATGTATATGTGTGTGTGTGTGTGTGTGTGTGTGTAATTAGATAAAATATTAAAGTCAAATTTTCACAAAATATAGGCATGCAACCCATACAAAAAACAAATTGTTTCTCTCAATGGAAGCTAGGGTTTGACAAAAGAAGAATTAACATTTAATAACTTGATTCCTTATGCAATTTCTAAATAAATCTCTTTGCAACATATCGAAGACAAGTTATCAAATTCCTATATTTTTGCTAGGGTTTTCAAACACTCAACAAAATACCAGATTGATCAAACATCAATTTAACCCAATTTCACAACGACACCCAAATCAAACTGAAATCAATTCCAACCAACCACATAGCAATCCCAGACACAAAGAATACAATCTTTTCAAAAGGAGAATTTGCAAAATACGAGGGTTTTAAACCCTGCCTCAACCTATGCCCGAAAATCTGATGCCAAGAAGACCAAAGCCAACCTTCGAAATCCAAGCCTTTGAACAATCACCAAACAATGTCCACCAAAACAAGCTTTCTCAAAAATCTTCCAATTCTTCCAGAGCTCCTCAAAACATGTTAGCCTAATCAAAATAATACCCAAAATCCCTACATAAAGAAAACCTATCCCTCCTCGGGTTTCCAGAACATGCAAACACAAAAGCAGAACTCAACTCTCTCTCTCTCTCTCTCTCTCTCTCTCTCTCTCTCTCTCTCTCTCTCTCTCTCTCTCTCTCTCTCTCTGCATGATAAAATAACTTAATAAATAAAGCACTTTTAAAATTACAACTCGAACTCAACTTTAAACTTTAATTCTAATTTCAATTTCACTTAACTCAAAAGTGCAACTTAAATTTCATACAATTATTTAATTAAACAATAAATACTTTAGCATAAGTCAACTATGCAAACTAATAAATCAACTATGCCCTTTAATTTAATAATATGATTTTAAAAATCAATTAAACCCTTTAATCCAAATTTAAATCTTTTAATTTAATCATTTAATTGACAAAGGTATTTAATTACCTTCAATTAATTAATTATGCTCTATAACTAAAATTACCACATTCATAGAGTATAAATATTCAAACCTCAAATTAATCCTAGCTTAATTAATTAAATCAAATAACACACACAAACAAATCCACTTGACTCCCAAAACTCAAAAAATGACTAACTCTGAATCAAACAACACCAAGGAAGGGCTCACGAATTCATGTCATATTGATGAATTCAGATGGGTAGAAACAGATACTTGCCCAATATTTAGGACAATCAATGGCTAGGGTTAGGATTTGGATTTGTATGTTATCTCCCCTCTCTCACCATTGAGATTTTGTGATAGGGCATGCTCATCCTGACAATTCAGGGAAGTCGATGCCCAGTACCTGCAAACCTGCATAAAAGACAAGCATGTACATACATGTATAATATAAACAAGCAATGGCAGGATCGACTGATCGTGTGGATCTCGCAAGCAACTACGACATTGTCCCTCAACCACATCAAGCACGTTAAATGGAAATATAAAACATACATATCGACCATACACATGCAAGTATGGGGTCCATAAAACCATAAGCAATCATGATATCCTAACATATGAATCATCAAAAGGAAATAACCATCACATATAAATAACATCATCATTTGCATTTAATCAACATGAAAATTTATTCAAAAGTATCTTATCCATGATTATTCAATAAAATGTCATACATTCATAAACCACAAATATCTCTGAAATAAGTAACTCACACATGAAAATGGCCTAAAAGAGTTTGGCGATAAAAACTGAAAAGTAGACTATGGGAGGGGCATTACACGCACTTACAGGTGGTCGATTCAAGGCGTTCGTGGCCCTCTTTTAGCTCTTCATTGGTGTGTAATGGTGTTGCTCTGCTCTATCATGCAACATAATGAATTGAAATGAAACCTTTGTTTTTTTAATTATGTCTGTGTTCGTCTAAATTTTGACAAACCCTCCTAGTCATAGAAATTTAGACAAACACGGGCATGGATTAAAAAAATCAAAGTTTTCCTTCTACATTCTGACTAAGAAAAACTATTTTACGAGTTCGTAAAAAATGTTGGTCGAAAACTAGGGTCAAATGTACTAGTGTAAGAGAGAGGGTCGGGGTTAGCAGCAGCCAGAGAGACAACACCAACATTGCTCTCAATAGTTAAAGCACAACCTCTAGCATAAGCCCTATCACACCAAATAAAATTCTGAGACACAACAGGTGCAAAGCTAACAACACCAACCATCCCAAAGACACCATCATGAGAAGAAACCACACAAGAAACCTGAGGCACGTTGGCCTCAACACATCCACTATCTGATGAAGTAGGACGATCCTGCACAACCAACTGGGAGAAACTCCTTTGGAAAGATTTCTTCTCAACTGTATAATGTTGAGATAAAACATATTTCCACCATGAAGCGGACTTACTCATTTTCTCTAATCCACATTGAGTCACCACATGTACAATTTTAAAGTATCTTCTACACCTAAAGGGAATCCCTTCATACTAATGATTAGATCTAGCATCCCTTAGAAGATTCAAGATTAATCTCCGTATGAAGATAATAGGACTTCATGTTGCACCTAATAGACACCTAAATTCAAATATGAGTCCTATGTTAATTCAATTTCATAAAAAATTAATGTGATCCGTTATATCTAGATGTTCTTCTTTATTATTTCTCTAATTCAATCATTTATTTCCCAACATGGGCCCTATGTTACCATTTGTGACCTTTGTTCTTCTTCTCGACCTTATAATCAGTTGTGCCATAGAATTAAGCATCCCCTTTCTATGTGGGATCTATGATTTTTATTTAGTGCTTGATTGGTGGGAGGAGGACACCTAGGGTATCCTCTTCCCTGATGTTTTGCCCAAAATTTGAATCAAGGGCATTTCTCATGGATTTAGCTAGATTTATAAATCTATGTCAGCCTCCTTCAAGTTTTGAGCTCTGAAATGTTGTAAGAGGTATAAAATCAACCCATCTCACCTCATTTTGGTAAAGATGACCAAAATCAAGATTTCAAAGGCTCTCCTAGAATTTTGTATATAAGCATTCTTGAGCAAGATCTCAAGCATTATAAGGTGTTTTCAAGGAAATTTTTGTTAGGATTAGCAGACATAAATTTAATAGTTACATGCAAATATAACCAATAATGCAAAGGAATAAAGCACACATAAGTGGAACAAGAAGACAAAAATATTTAATGTGGTTTACCCAATCTTGGGCTATGTCCACCAAACAAAGAGTCCAATCTTATTATCCAATAATTTCAGCCCGTTACAATATGTAATCCCTTGCAAATCAATACCGCTGCAAGAAGCTATGAAATTCTCATATATTGAGAAAACCCTAACCCTAAGCCATTATAGCAAGACTTATGTTGGTTAAAAAGTTAACCCTAAAAAATACTTGACGATTCAACCTAGGGAAAAGCTTGACGAGTCAATCTAGGGAAATGCTTGACGTGTCAACTCAAAAACACTTGACGAGTTAACCCCGCGATAAATGAAAAGTGTGCATAGTTTCTTGATCAATCACCAAAAACCAACAATCTTCTCCATGGATCAAGCTTATTTCCTCTCATTGAAGGATGAGTAAAGGAGTCCACCATAAATGAAGAGCATAGTGCAAACATCCATATACATACATTCAAGCATCCATGTCTTCAACACTTCAAGTCATCATTCTTGTCAATGAAACTTTGTGGTAAACTAAAATATCCATTACAGAAGGTAAATTATCTTTCAAAAATTTTATTTTGGGTTTTTGTGCATGAAGTCAAAGCTGTTGCATCAACATATTTGATCACATTCAAAGAAGCACTTGCATTGCTAAGGTATGGTATACTTCATTTTTTAGATCTAGCCTCTACTATATGACAAGACACTTTCCTTTATTTTTATTTTAGTTGATTACAAACCATGATTTGATTGAGGCAAATCCCTCTCTACACAACCTTTCCCTATGTTTTCCTTGTGTAGATACAGGTGGCGAATGTGTCATTTCAAATTTGAAAAGTAAAAGATCTTACAAATAGTCTGCAATGAAGTTCAGTCAAAAGTTAAGTTCAATCAAAAGTGTTGGGAATAAGAAACCTTTTTCACCCTCTTCCCGAGAACATGAGGCCTTGGGCGACCTCTTCCCTATAAATCAACCTCAAACTGAAATCACAGGTCAATGGTGCTATCTAGTTGCTATGTTTGGCACGTGTAGGTTGTTATATATTTTATGTTAGTCTGTGTATTCTAAAGCTTGTCATTTTGGTCTATTTCACCTTCTATCTTGCATCATCTAATCAACTATAGTGAAGGACCATTGCACTCATTTAGTGCTTAAGTTCTCTTGATCCTAGTGGGTCATCTTCCTCTTGATTGTGCAATAGGAAAGAGGAGCAATCCCCCTTTGCTTTCCTTTTCCCATTTTACATACAGGTAAATGTATTAGGATTAGGATTAGGATTAGCTATGCCTAACCTTTTTTTGGAAAGTTTCCCTTTCTTATGTTACAAGAATGGTGTCTCAACCTTGCAATAATAAAAGATTATTCTTGAAGCAAGGGTGTTATCAAATGGATTGGTTGAGAGGGTAAACATTGTCCTCTACTTGGAAAATCATAAAATGTGTACTAACATAGCAAAAGGACAACTATTTGGGACTATATACCTCATTGGAACATGAGGTTTGGATATCCTATCGGCCAAATCTAGGTCAACAAAAGACCATTTAAAATTTTTAAAAATAGAGGAGTTGAATATTTTTTATTCCTAAGATTGTGAAACTATGTGAGAGAAGAGTTTATGCATTCAATTTTCTGACACGCAAATGAAATAAACTTCTTTTTATCTTCAAGGTTACCCTAAGATGTGACAATAGAACACACATTGTTCAAGTCGTGAAAACACAAGATACAAAAAGTAACAGAGAAAAAATTAATTTACTTCTCAAGATCACCCTACTTGGTGCAAGAGGGGATCATACACGATATTTAGATAAAGACAAACATGATTTACATACAAAGATTAATTTCCTTAGAAAATGAAGTATGAGGCTAATTTCATTAGAAACTAATTTTGCATAAAATGACCTTGCAAGAGTGCATTAATAGTTTGAAATTTTTGGGTTGGGGGATGGTTCTTATAAGAAAATATAATAAATGGAAAAATAAACGAAAGTGATAGGTATGCATGGACCATGATAAGATGGTTAGCTAAAAAGTGAAAAAAATTCTATGAAACATCCCAAATTGTAAAATCCAAATCACAAACATTGCAAACCATTTTAGAATTGCTAGTCTATAGAACAAAGAAATAAAACACAAGCATTGAAACAAAAACATAGATGTTGTGAACTAGGGAAAAAACACCAAATTAAGCCAAATTAGTATAAAAGACAGATACTAAACTATAATGAGTATAATTTAAAAGTAACATAAACACTACAAACAAGAGTGCATATTCTAAAAAGCTTACAACAATAGACTATTAACAAGAAAGTGCACAAACTGATAAGCAACCTTGCAAAATGTGAACAAACAAGTTAGTGACTAAGAAATCTTGCAACTAGGTCAATAAATTAGCCAACACAAAGCAATAGCTAGACAAACAAGGAGTTGCAAACTTAACTTAAAATACACTAATGAAATCAAGACTCGTTAAAACTTACAAAATAGAGAGTTGAGGTTGACAATTGTTTCCCAGGTTGCCTATTAGAGACAAAACCTCCAAACAATGAAGTTAGAGGACTTCAAACTTATAGGAAACCACAAAGGTTGAGATGTGTGACTAAACTTTGAATTGAAAGTACAAATGCCATGAACTAGTGTATAAACACTAAAAGTTGCAAAAAAAACAAAGTTAGGCTCAAATGACAAACCAAGAACCTTGCAAAGAGAGTTTCTTGAGGTCCTACAACACAAATGATAGGGAAGGCATTTTGCTAGTCTATATTTTTACATAGGTTGAGTTAAAATTAAGGTTAGAAAGTAAACTTGGAAACTATAATTAACAAACAAAGAAAATATACACTAAATGATTAGTAAACCCCAACAAAATAACTATTAAGTGAAGAAGCTCCATAAAACATAGACCTACTCAAAACCAAGTGGCACATCAAGGAAAACAAATGTACGAATGTTGAAATGGGAGTTATTGACAACAAGATTGAAGAGTAGATGCCAGAGATCAAACCATAAACCCCAAATCTAGAATGCTAATTTTGCAAAACATAAATGTCAAAGTTGAATAATAGATGTCGAGATACAGATTATCAAAGTTAAAATTATGAACACGCCCAAAAAAAAATGACAACATGCAAAACAAATGCTTCAATACACTCCAATTTTTAAAAAAAAAATCAAAGATGACCTTTCAATGCTTGAAATTCAAAGATTCAAGCATGTGGAGATGTAGAAGAAAGGCAAGTGGATTGAAGTTTGGAATAGTTTGGAATGGACGCTGGAGATTTGAGCATGTCACATATACACACGTGGGAGAGAAAGTATGGGAAGGATAAAAATGTAATTTTATTTCAATTTTATTGGAGGGAGAACGTTGACTCATTTTCAATCTGAAGAGATTAAATGAAAGAATGTTAATATCATTGCACTTTATTAGTTGGTTAGAAGAGATGTTAGAGTGGGTTGATTAAATAAATTCATTTTTTTTAATTAAGTAGCAATGATAATGCTCTTGAAAATAATTAAATAAAAAATATTTAATTATAGATTAAATGGAGATTATTCTAATTAAATTTATTTCATTAACTCAATATAACCAATTAATAAAATATTATTTATTTAATTAATCAATGACAAAACTACGAGGGAAAATAAAAAACATATTCAAAGGGTTTACAATTTCAAATGTTATGCAACAAGCATTGGGGAGTGACTCTTGATGATGAAGAGGCTAAAGAGGGGTTAATGAAGAGCGCTCTTCCAGCGATACATTCAGTTGAGAAAGTAACTTTATTTAAAATACAGTGTTCTGCCTTTGTTAAACTTAACAATCCATCATTTAACAAACCAAATGTGATGACAAATAAAACTAAATTAACTAAGTCTGACCCCACTAAACAATGGACATGTCATAACAAGGCTATAACAGAGTTTAAGATGCTTGCAATCACCTCCTTTCAAGGGCTGTCAATATCTTTGATATAACAAGGAAATTTGCCCACACAACTCCATCCATTTAATCAAGTGGAACATATTTAACTCTTGATGGGAGAAGTTGGTCCTCCATAATACCGTGCACCTTCATAATCAACAAATTTCAATTTTAAGATGGAATATTGATCCCAGTAATACCATATAAATTGATGAAGCAACACTGTACATAAAGGATTATTGGAAGTTCCATTGGATGAGGAAACCTTTGATATTGATAGTATATTGAATTCATGGTTTGATTTTGATATATGCAACAATAAAAGCAAACATATATCAACAAAAGATCTTATAGATTCTCTGCATTATATCATTTTGTATATAAAACCTGTGATATTGCTATTAAGATTCAACTGTGTAGTTTTGAATCAAACTCATTGATCCATGTTATGAATGCCTTCAAATGAAAATTTGATTTTTTAAATATTTAGCATTTCCCCTATTTTCATAATAATCATCCCCTAAAGATAGACTCCTGCCACTTACCGTCCTAGAAATACATCTCCATTCCTACACATCCTTGCATTCTCTATTCATTCTGATGATAAACATCAATGAAAAAAGGTTACACAATCAAATCCAAAAGCAATTGAATGATGATAACACATCTCCATTTTCTATTGCTCCCCTCTCAAAAACTTTGTTTTTTCCTTACAACATTTTGCATATCACTGCACTATAGTGTTTTCATACTAGGAAACATTGTCCATCATCGTTTGCTTTAAACACTTTCACTGAGTAATTCACGGAAATGCACTTGATCATAATCAATTGCAGATACTTCGTGTGTGATATCATTCCATCCTACGCAAGGTACGTGCATACGCTCTACACGTAGCAATGGATGTTAATGAGCTTTGCGTCCCTGCTGAGATGATTCATACTTGTGCTTTCCTGGCAAACTATAAACTTTGACCTCTAAATCAACAAGCAAATCGATTTGAATCGCAGCTTCATTTCTGGTAGTTCAATCAAAGAACGCTACAACAATTTTCCAACAATTTTCTCTTCGATTGAAAATATGTATTTTGCATTCAAGCGCTTCAACATGCTAAGAAATAAATTCTATGGGCATTCAAAATCTTTGTTCCAAGGAAGAAAATAATCCCCGTATAAGTTTATGAAAAGAGTACTGGCCATTGTAAGCTGCCACTAGTTAGATTCAGTGAGCAATGATGCTTCCCCTGCCATAGGGCTGTCAAGCAATGGACAAGATCCTCCATCCCAATTATCTCTTGAATTCCCACCCTCACCAACAGAAACGAAACCCCAAAGCTGATGGAAAAGGATCATCACCTCTCACTCCATTCCTCAATTACTATTGATTTAAAAAAAAACAGAGCACACTCTTCCTGATAATGGTTTTCCATAATCCGCCAAAAAATGATTACAGCACCGAATCATCCTTTTCTGCCACATCTCTGGAAGCACTGATTTACAGTCAATTTTCTACAAACACGGTGAATAGTTACACAAATATGTATAAGTCCAGAAATTACTATTACTCCAATGTATGTTACAAAAGCCTATTTCGGTTTGTCTTCTGCCATGGTCAAACAATGTGTTTCAGAATATAACTCAGCATAAGGGCAGAATAAGAAATCCCTATGAAATGTCATCATAAGAACTAGACTAAACACCGCATCTAAGGACTCAAACCATGTAGAATGCCTCATTTTGTTTTGCTGAGGACACGTTCTTTGTAGTTTTCTTCTTTAATAAACTGTTTACTTTTATCCCCAAAAAAGAAAAAAACAGAAGAATTCAGGGACCTGAATCAGATGGTAAGCTTTCTGCAATCCTTCTAGACAACAAATATTTACAGACTCGGGTCATCTGAAACAACAACGAAAGCAAGCACAAGAGTTGGATCTGCATACTTTAGAAATCGAAATATTTATTACAGAATTTCATAATGGAGTGCCACTCATTTGAACTTATTAGATACAAGAAAATCTTTTACACAGAAATACTTCGCAGGCCAAAGTGAATATACAACAGATATAAATGGCATGAGTTCCAAACTGCAATTTCCTTAACTGCTCCCAATTGTGACAATGGAACTATTATGTCTGTCTGTAATTTTTTAAGATGCATGATAGATCACCGTAACCAATAAAGAAACCATAAAATTAAGCTAAGATTTTTAGCATATGTGCAATTACACAAGCATATACCTCTGACCAAATAAATGTAAGCTGCATCTGTCTGTCTGTTATTATGAGTTGCTAATTGTATGCACATTGAGAATCAGAATCTCCATACAGCCATAATTTCGAAAAAAAAAGCCATAATTGAGGCTATGCAATTTGCCGAGACCTTATGTCTTGAAAGAAAAATTATCATATATAGATTGCCCCTATGAATTGAAATTAGCCAGTCTTTTTAACAAATCCAGAGCTTGATATGTAATTGTGAATGTAAATTAACAAGCATGATGAGACAAGAAATCAAACATATTGATTCCTTTTGTACAAAATGTTAATCTGAAAAAATCGTGCCATCTCAGAATTAATGTACATCAATACCAAGAGACTATATCAAAAAATAATGATACTCAGGGGATGAATGAAGCATTAAGACCAACCCTTAAAATGACCTAACCAACTATGATACCAGTCCACTTATCTGACAGATTTATATCATCAAACCACCGAGACCTGACTGCAGCTTTGACGTTACATGCGAAGCAAATGTCCGAGATGCAAAATTCTGCACCTGTTTCTTCGCATCTGTAAACATCAAAGCATGAATGGTGAATACCAGACATCTCATCCACGTATGATTTGTACATTAAAAAGGTGTTCTAACATGTTATACTAACTAAGACTTAATTTCCACTTGCCTTCCACTCAAAGAGCATATATTTAAAAATAAATATACTTGCCTTTTTGGCATTTGGTAAATCCAATAATGTTTGCAATGCTTAAGCTCAAACAAACTCCCACCACTAGAAGATAATCAATGTTAAACTTGAGTAGGGACACAATTCCCAGTGCTAACCAAACAGCAGCCTGCAAAAAGATAAATAGAAATAAGATAGGACAGAATAGCAGCTATGACAAGAATAACCCAATAAGGCAGTTGCAAGGTAATGGAGCACGTGTTCAATATGGTAGTTTTAAATTGGCTGAATCATGCTGAGGACATGCCAAATCAGCAGTTTCAGGTTTTTTATATTTTTAGGGCTTTCCAACAAAATGATTCAGATCCCTTGAAATCAAATAACAAATAATTTGTCAAAAGCATGATTGATAAGGAGATATTTTCCAATTTCCACAACAAGTGAAAATGTGGTTTGCTATCAGAATTCAACTATGTAGTCTCATGAAACATGGATCAATGAGTTTGACTAGAAAACTACACAGTTGAATTGTAAAAGCAATATCACAAAAAGCATGATAATATCATGGTCCTAATAATGGGGTAGACCAAGTGGATAATTTGGAGGGAAGATCAAAAAGCTTATCCCTGACTCTATTCCTCTATGGATGTTCAACTGCCACTTTGCCATTGAATGCTTCAATTGATTCTGATTGGGGTGACACTATAAGCTTGTTTCTCCAATGTCTCAAACTTAGTATTCAGATAATGTTCTTCTATGTCCGTCATTGCCAGTTTTCTGGGTACTTTTTGGCAGCTGAAGGTTTCCTGTACAAATCTTTCTGTTATGGGCAAGGAGTGCAGGGTCGTTGTATGGGTAGTTACACAAGCCAGTTTTTGGTGGCACGTCTGCTGGCTTCCCTTATGTAATGGTGCTCTATTAGGCCCTTAGTTGTTCTAACTTCTTCCAATGATTAATATCAATCTTCAAGTGGCTATTAAGTATATAAGTATTCACATATGCTTAGCAGGCTTCTCATGGGATTTGTCAGCTTTTTAAAGTCGGCATGGTTGGTAAACATAATTTTCTTTAATAACTAATGAAATAAAATGGCCATGTTATGCCAAACCGGCATAAAGTATTCAACAAAAAAAAATTGTTAACAGCACAAAAAAGCACATCTTGGATTTTTTTTGTGACTTACATTGAGATAAAGAGTCCACCAAAAGAGCCAAGAATCCTTCCTATTCATATGAGCTAATGACTGCAGATACCACAATCAAATGGAAAGGGATCAAAATAATTTAAATTACAAACATAATTAAAGACTCGAAGACTGGAATCCAGTAAGCACGACTCAAGCTAAACCTTAAAAATCTTAAATAGTTTCACAAACTAGAAATCCTATGCTATTTAGTAATCTGTGCTGGAATCATGCCACACTCACATCTTGATCAAGAGATTCGAATTTCCAGATACTTTCCCCTTGCTCATTGATTTCATTCCACCATCTCAGGCCAACTAAAATTCTTCCACTGATATTCTTGACCACCCAAAAGTCAAGAGCAGCAAATACGACAGTTACAACAAAAATAATCACAAATGAGTCCACAAACAGAGAGAACAATATATAAAACGCAATTGCTGCTCCCTGGGCCAGAGACATGAAAAACAAAAATCAGTATCGTCACAAGTAAGTAGCTACCTAATAATGCATTATATATATATCACTGTGTGTTTTGAGGAGGTGAAGGAGGGTGGGCGTTAATGCAAAAGTGATTGTCTGGTACACACTATCAAGTCTACAAGACATGGTTCTTGTCCCTCGGGCTTATGAGAATCCCCATTCTGAGAAACAGAGGAGAATCCCCATTCTAAGAAACAGAAGACTTTTGCAATTTATTCTTCTATTTCTGTGAGTTCTTTGATTTATGTATGGGTGTGTGTTTTGAGGAGGTGAGCGAGGGCGGGCGTTAATGCAAAAGTGATTGTCTGGTACCCACTATCAAATCTACAAGACATGACTCTTGTCCCTCGGGCATATGAGAATCCCCATTCTGAGAAACAGAGGAGAATCCCCATTCTAAGAAACAGAGGAACTTTTCAATTTATTCTTTTATTTCTGTAAATTCTTTGATTTCGATCTCATGATCCAAACTCAGCAACAAAACAAGTCTTGCCAGTTCACCTACATCTCAAGCCTAAGACAGATCTGTGGAGGTTTCTTATATCACAAGCTTTGTCGAAGAGTCGAAACATAACAAGGTGCAAAATTAAACAATATAGATAAATTTAAATGTAAACTTCCGTCCTCCCACAGCCCAATGGAGCATGCCCGCTAGGATATAACCTAAATAATTACTTTACTTTATCACCATATTCAATGGAAATGTGCAAAATTACTTGAAAAACAATAAAGAAGAAATTACTCGCCTTGAAAAGAACATGGAAGAAGCATGCTAATGGATTCGCATAATTTTCGCCCTCTGCCTGCAATCCATCAACCCTCGTTAAGAAAATCCAGCAGAAAGAATTAAACCTATTATTATTCGCTAATTAGCAGAACCGATAACACAAACTAACCTACAAGAATGGAACAAGATCTAGGGCATTAATTGGGTAAATCTTGAATTCTCAATACCCAAATATGAAAATCAAATTAGGCCACCAAGTGATATACATTTAATTAAACCCAGAAAGTATGCACAGAATTCGTGCCCATTGAATCTGTTTGCTAATACGAGGATACGCATGATTGATTTTGGTGGGTTTTGTTGCAGAGGATTGAAGAGTATTAAAGAGGATATAGTTAGATCTCTTAAAATAACTTCCCAGAAGCAGATCTGCGAATATAAACTCTTACCATTTTTGAGAGGCTGTGAGTGATGCAGAAGAAATTTAATCGAGTTTAGAAGCAGCTCTAGATTTCGTTTATTATAGCATTTTATTTGTTGGAATTTGCTCAGGGAATTTATTTTGAGCTCGATCATTAGTGAGCGCTACTTGGAAAATGAAGTTATATTCAACTCCGTATGCGTGTGTTTTTTAAAGAAAATATATAAATATAATGTATTGTGCTTTTAGCTTTAATTTTGTAAATTTTATGTGTATTAATGTTTGGGATTATATTTAATGGTTCATAATAGGATGACAGAGTTGTAGAAAGAAATTACAGTTTTATATAGTTGTATCATTTTTATAATAGATCATTGAGTATGATTTGAAAGGTTGATGCAAATGAAATTTAAAGAGTTAAATTACAACACACTAATTACTATGTAGAAATCTAATGTCTATGAATAGAAACATATTTGTAAATTGTGTAATCTTTTGTAAAATTGAGATCATTTTTATAACTTCTATTTATTCCTATACATACATCTTCATATATTTACCCACATTTTTGTGCATTCTTATTTAGCTTTTTTTTCTCAGACCACATATATCTAGAGATGTATCTCTCATATAACGCCAACCATTGGCCTATCCATGGCCATTTCTAGAGTCATGGGGTTGAGCCTACAAGCATAGATCTAACTTTTGGCTTTTCAAAGCTAAACTTTAAATGTGGGTTGACTAAATACATGTTTGCAATTTTTTGCTATGTATTTATATTTCAAGGAATTTATTGTTAGTAAAGGTTTCTTCATCATAAACTTCTATCTCTAATGACAAGAAGCTTTGAGTTCCCATTTGAATTGTGTTTCTTGGTCTTTCCTTGCTTTCTTGGTGTTTTTACAAACCATTGACCAATTTATTGGCAAGGTTGTCTATGTTGAGCCTGACTGGTTTTATCGTTCTTGCCCCTCGAAGACGGTTTGTATTGAAGTTGAATTGTCTCAAGACCTCAAAGAGGCTATTGATAGTCAAATAGGAGATATTTGTCACTCTCAATGAGTGCTCTGTCTGAATTTTTCCAACACTTGTTTTTTGTGCCAGTCTTTAGAACATAAGATTAAGGATCGTCGTTTAGCTACTTTGTTGATTTAGGGTCTACCCAAGGAGTCAAGAACCTCCACATTCCTCTTAGGCCCCCAAACTAGATGATGGATGGACCACAATAGATTGTAAGGGGAAGGGATTCTTGTCTACTTCCACTTCTCACAAGAAATAATTTTTTGTTGCATTGCAGCAATTGCTAATTGTTTCAGACCTTTTAGAGAAGGGAAAAGAGCCTACCACTCATGTCGTTGTTGAAGTTGTTGTTCGCCCATCTTGGGTTTGAACCCCTCAACTTGCCTTGGTATTAATTGCTCAAGAGAACACTCTCTGCCACTCTAGGCATGCAAAGGATGGCAATCATGATCTAAAAAAGTGCAAGTTTTCTTGTCTTGGCTTCTAGAGGTCATTTAATTTCTTGCAGAATAACTTCTCCTCTCTTGAGGATGAGGATGACATGAAAGAATTACAATCATGAATTTCATGTCACATGTGGAATGTCTAAGGTCTCATCGACCTTGCATAGAAGTATTTTGTAAGGGATACTTAACAAAAATATTTGGGTATAAATGTTTATTTTTCTTTAGGAAATCAAAATTTCTTCATTCATGCTTGTTTCAATTCATGTCATGTTATTGGGCCAATTAGCCAGGTTTTTTCTTCTAATCATGAGGTAGGTTGTGGAGGAATTGTCGCCCTTTTATGCCATGTTGGAAGTCTTGCATTGTAGACCATGGGTCAGATCCTACTCAACAATTGTTGTGGACCCTTATGTTAGTTGATAACCATTCCTTTGGAATCATTAATATTTCTGCTCCATTGATGTTGTTGAGCAATCTTCTATGTGTCAATGGATTGTTGATTCATTGCCGCTAACCATGTGGGTTTTGTGCGGTGATATTAGAATGGTTGATGTGTCTTCTAACAATTAAGGCTTAATTCCCTTTTGATGAGAAACTAGAGAGAAGTGCGATTATAAATGCACAACAAATTGGGGTTTTTTAACCACAATACTATTGTCACCCTCCTTAAGGTGTTTGGCATACATGGATCAATTTTTGGGTGGGTCCTAACAAATTCTATAAAAAGCTTGATCATGTGATGATTATTAGAATCTTTTTTCTCTTTTGCTTCTTGTCAATATCCATTTTTTTGCCTCTCCCTAAGGTGACCTTGTTAGACCACTATCCCATTAAGTTTAGCATTGAATAGAAAGTGGGTCATGTACAACCATCCAAGACTCAATTCTTTTTGAATACTTCTTTTTCAATTCATGCACCCAAAGTGCCCCACATACAATGGGTTTAGAATCTAGAGTTTCATCCTGCTCAACAATATGGTTGGATTGTTTGGTGAAATTGTGCTATCCAACACATGTCTCACTTTCTCTAGATTTATGGTCACCAACTAACCATATTCTGTTAGTAGTCCTATGAGGCTACCACCTTGGATATCTAGCATGCCACAAAGGGTTTTGATACCAATCCCTTCTCTCCTAGTCCACAAGTCCTTAGGTTTCTCAACTCCACCATTAAAAGTAGATCCTTGATAGTCAACCTTCCTATGATACCCATATCAAAGCTAGGTTGCACTGGCTCAAGAGAAGGGATCATGGTTCCAAGGAGTTTTTCCTAGCTCTTTGTGCATGTCACTCCTCACCTTGTATAAAAATAATCAAGGAAGGTCATATGATGCTCTCTAAGCTACTAAACATTCTCTAGGAATTTATTTTCCATTATGAGAAATATTTCATTTCTAAGGAATCTTTGTATGAGCAAGATAGGGCTTTGTGTGGCTGTCTTTTGATGTTGTTTACTCTTGACTTTTTGAAGCTCAAAGAGATTTTTTTGACCAATTGCTCACCATTAAAGATCTAAAGGAAGTGATTTTCTCCATGGTTTATGATGAGGCTCTTGGTGTGACAACTTTTATTGTGAATTTTATGATACCTTTTGGTGTTGTGTGGGACATAATTGGCATAAGTTCTACCTGGAAACTTTTCTATTATCAATCTCTTGTTTAGTTTCCAAAAAGGGAATACCAAGTTCATAATTAAGGTGGGTGATCTTGAAAGCATTTGCAATTGGTAGCCTAATAATTTTCTCAATATCTCCTACAAGATTATAGCCAAGGCCTTGGCTTTGAATATTTGTCATTTTCTTTCATAGATTGTTTGTCTTCAATATACTAGTTTCATTAAGACTAGATTTGTTCTAGATAATATTATTGTTATTTTGGAAGGCATGGAATGGGTTTTTTGTTCAAACAAGTGTCATCTTGAACCTCAAAATTGACTTTTCTGAAGCATATGACCAAATTGAATGGCCTTTTATATTAGTTGTATTGGATGTTCCTATATTTGGCTCCCGCTTCATCTAGTTTGTGGAAATATTATTTGGGGATACTTATGTGTATCACCATTAAACATTGTCATTCTTCATCCTTTGGATTTTTAGGTCTATCTACTAAATATGTCTTTTGGCTCTTCCCTTATATATTTTGAATGTTGAAGGCTTTGGATATATGTTGGAAAACTATATCTCTGTGGAGTAGGTCAAGGGAATTTCCCTACCTAAGTCACATTTGTTCTTCATCAATGGGCATTTAGTAGATGATTTTTTTATCACCCCAATCAAAGATGAGCACAAGATAGAAGAGGCACTTTAGTGTCTTGACACTTTTTATCTAGTCTCTAGTTTGGCTATACAATGACACGAATGTTAGTGCTACTAGAAATTCTTCCTCCTAGCTCCACCTTGGATGCTTTAGTACAGGTAGAAGTGGATTGGACATGGTGAAATCTTTCATTTTTGGGCATTACTTTTTCTTTTGAAGGCTCTCTAGTGGACCTTTGGGATGTATTTCTTACTAGAATCAAGAAAAAGATGGCCTACTAGATAACCAAGTTGCTCTTTTTGGCTAGTGAATTTTAGGTTTTCTTAAAAATTCTTGTGGCTACCTATGTATATTATTCATCTTTTTGTGCTCCCTCAAAGGCTTCCTACAACACACTTGAGAATATTTTGAGAGACTTTTTCATGGACCTTTTCTATTGATCAGCATGGCTTTCATAGAGTTTCTTGGGATTTTTGTTTTCTCACAAGTGAATCTAGTGGTCTAGGGCTTCTCTCAACTCGGAAGCAAGGTTTATCCATGTGTGCTAAATGGAGATCATTTGTGTCATTTTAGGCAACAAGGCCTATACAATTCTTCTTTGGCATTGTGTTTCTTCAAGATATCTAGTCATCATGCCTTCTTGAAAGGAGATTGACTTTCAAACCCTTCTACTTATGTCAAATGTCATTCATATTGAAGGAAATTTTGTGGCCAAAGTATTTGATGTGCTTGGGAAGTTATCAAATCCTAGCTTTAGGGGAATAAATTTAGCTCTAGGGATGGTTATTCATTCAAACAAAAAAACATTTTGTGGTCTCTTGTCATTTAGATTCAAAGGTTGCCTTTGGGCCATTTGCCTTGGTCTTGTGCCCTGCATTGTCACAAATGTGGCATTTGTACACCTCAAAATTTTACTTCTAGAACTACTACAAATCTCAATTCCTGGGAAGATATGCAAGCCCAGTATTGGCTTGTCTGGTGAAACTGACAAACATTTGACATGCTTATTTTCACTTTGTCTCTAAATACGCTACATAAAATAACATTCACTATGTGAAGCCTTGGTGGAAATATTGGTGTTGGATCCTTAAAACCTCTTTTTGTAGTTGCAAGTCATAGTTGGGGTATCGTTGTCTTTCTTTGCGTTGAATGGTGATAGCTTTGAATCTTAGTGGAATTTATAATCCTCTCAAACCATTTGGTATTACGGATTCCAAAATATTTAGTGTTCTATTATTGAGCCCAAGGTTTCCCATTTTACATCGTGTATTCTTTTAAAAGGCTTGTCTTTGGGCTCCCACCTGAGACATATAGGTATTCCAGACCCTTGTTGCCCATTTTTTGAGAAACTAGAGATGTTCAAACACCTCTTTTGGTTTTTTCATCAAGCTCAAAACTTGTGGAGTTGGATTAATGATTTTTTTCATATTTTCTAGCAAGAGCCTTTTTCTTTGCATGTGATCCTTTTGCGGGATCATCCCCATATTCCCCTTCAATTTTACCAAGATATGACATGTTTTAGGGTGAAAATCCTCTTTTATTTTGGAAAAATAGAAATGTTATTTTTTCTTCTGACAAATCTATTTATGTCCATGTATTTCTTTTTATTGAAACATGTATATATAATAATGTGATGCTTCAAATTCAAGTACAAGACAGCAAGGTTTCTCTAGAGGTGGCACACCTTCAAGAACTCCTAGACAATTAGAGAAATGATTTATGTATTGTTACTAGAGTCCCTCTAGAAGCCTCCACCTCTTGTGATCATTATTTTCCTCATGGCCATCACTCTTGATTTTGTTTCTCTTAGACCTTATGACTTAGGCTTCCCAACACTAGTTTGGTAGCAACAACGGTTTCAAAAAGTGGCACTCTACCTCTCTATTGCAAGCGGTTTTTATCTTTGGGTGGGGTTTGGGGGGTTTATGGGCCTACCAACCATTAGTGATAGTGGTTGGTTAGCTTTTGGTATTGATAGAGGATGGCCCCATTCATTCAAATAGCTCCCACACTTGGCTTTGGCAATCTTGCCTACTCACAAGGAAAACAAAAAAGACAAAGAAGAGGTTTCTACAAAAGAAGAGTGGTACCTCAAGGACATCAACCTTGACCCAAAAAATGCATGGGGTCCTAAGGATGATATAGATCCACTTATGTCATCTACTGCTACTGCTCTAGTTGCCTTGTGGCTTTTATTTGAGTTTTATGCTCTCCCAACTCTGCTCGTATTTCTTGCTCCGAGTGTTGCCTGTGTTTTTTTTTATACTCTAAGCTCTACCTTTCTGAATCTCGAGGGATGATCCCATATCCCCCTAATTTTCTTAGGAATAATGTACTCTAATCTAAATTCATGGAAATGGGTATTATTCAATACAAAACCTTACATTTTAGTTTTGAAAATAAAGACATAATTTTTAGGCATAGAATATAAAAACTACAAATTTCAAGGCTTTAAAATCTAGTTATGACAATATGGATCCCTTAAAATTTTTTAAAAGGATCAATTGTACTCCTAGATTAAAAGTTATGACCTCTAGAAGTTGAATCATTCACAACAAAAATGAAGAGCATATAAGATGTATAAAAGGGTTGTAAGAGAGAATTATATTATTGAACAATTTATTGTTAGAAATTAGGTATTTTACACCTTTCATAATGTTTATAATATTTAGTTTACTACTAAATGTGTGTGCACCTAGGGGGACCTAGAAGTATGTACATCACTAGGAGTTACATTCTTGAGACCACTTTATGTGTTGTATGCAATATTGAAAAATAAATTCAATCTGGGGTTTCACATTAGGAAAATGTATTTAATTTAATATTGGAGAAACATTAATAAAGTAAAAACTTAGTACCCCTATTAAATGAGGAGTTAATGGTTTTTCAATTTCATGGTATTAGTCACATGGTTTTATGTAATAATAGTTGGTGATTTTAAATAAGAGCTTTTTTTATAAAGCAAACACAAGGGTACTTTTCTAAGGTTGTAAAGTTGGGGTGTTGAGTCTTCTTCTAAGGAATACAAACTTGAAGCATGACATGAGATGTATGAATTCATTCTTAGATACATGAAGGATGCATGTGAGAGACTTGATTATTCACAGATACTCATGGAGGCTTTGAAGATGTATTGTAGTGTTTATAAGTTATACAAGTTATTGAAACTATTAATTTAATTTAAAAAAATTAAATACCTTTCCTTAGTTGGGTGTTATATTGTCAGATGTTAAAAAATGTTGCACCTCACCTACACTTGGATTATTAGGTACAAGAGTAAAATAAGATGAACATATAAATTAATACTGACAATTTGAATAATATGCATATAAAATTAAAAAAATTCTAAACATATATGTGCATAAAAGTATATCATATAGCTCTCTAGGCAAAATAAAATGGCTAAAATGATGTCATGTTGGACATGTGACATATCATCCTCAATCATCAACTATTAAAGATACCACATAAGTACACGTTAGTACTAATACCTCATTAGTATTAATTTAAGATAAGATGCACTATAAAATTACTTTAATTATTTATACTACACGATGTTGATGAGATCCAACATCCTCCTCATCTCTAGAACTTGATGAATCTCTAGGATATGCTCTTTCCCTTGTCTCTCTAGAACCTAATGAATCTCTAAGATATGCTCCTTCCCCTGCCATCTCATCTGATATATTTAACATATTATATACTTTATAACTAGTTTTGTCAAGGTGAGGCTTAGTAGATCATCCAAGAGGATATACAAATATGTGTTTCTACATAGTGCAAGTATGAGGCACACAAACATGTGGATTTAAGGAGGCTATACCAACACTAATTGAAGGTCCCATGGCTAAGAAAATTGAGAGCTCTGATTGGTCAAATAACCAATTAAAGAGTGTATGACTAGTATCATTTTTTATGCTACATCTACAACAATCTTTGGGTGTCGTATAGAATTTGGGGGAGCAATAGGAGGAGGCAGAATAAATGGGCCTTATACTACTCAAATTTCTGTAATTCTTATTATGATTTGCATACTAGTCCCTACATTTTGTGCAGAAAAATGTTGCCCCCCACCCCCCCGCTTTTTTGGATTTTTTTCCTTCCCTTTCATTATTTTTTATTTTCTTTTATCTTTACCTCCTCTAGAATTTCGGATGCCAAAGTTCAACCCTTGTTACCATAGATTTTTGTCTGGTCTTTGGATGTTGGTCTTTAACAGTGCTTTTCTAGCATTATGGAGTCTCGATGTCTAGAGCCTGAGATGTGGAACATTTATGTTGAGCTCAGAATCATACATCATATTAAAAGCTTCATCCTTGAACTCTTTATAAAAGGACTTCTCAATGATCATTTTAACCACAAAGCGATAAGAAGTCACTCTCTAGAGCACTTCTACGACCAAATTTTTGAATGTGTAAATTTATGTGTTTGCTTGTGAATTTGGTTTCTTGTTGGGTGTTTTCAAAAGATCTCTTGGATGTCGTGTGTGATTTTTGTTATAGGTAAGTTATCCTCCGTATTTTCTCTAGTAATTTAGGGCTTTTTTGTTGCGTTCTCATTTATTTTTCTTGTTTTTTTGCCCTTTTCATTTTCATGATAGGGTTAAATAAAGTGGAGTTTCTCTAAAATTCCATGGCCTTGAACTTAATTTAGGGCCTCCTTTTGTGTTCTCGGGTTCTAATTGTGCCCTAGTTGTAGGCTTCATACATTCGACCCTATTGGTTTTGTAATCGTATGACTAGGGTTCATGGTTTAAGCCACTTTTGTGTTCTACTTCATCAAATTTTATAGGTAATAGACAATGCCCTTTTCCCAAGTGTCCCCTAGGGTTTTCAATATGTTTATCCTTCCATGCCCTATTTGTGCCCTAATTTATGTTTGGTTTGAGGCACAAGTGATTTCCATGCCCATAATGATGATTTCTCTCATTAAGGGTTTTCCTTTCGAAGCCTTACCTAGTTTAGGCCCAATGACGGACCACATGTCAAATACCAAGCCACAAATCTCTAGTTTGAAATCCTTTCTGCCAACTAGTCATTGGTCCTCGTCACCCTAG
Organism: Chamaecyparis obtusa; assembly: GCA_027943335.1. Lineage (NCBI taxonomy): Eukaryota > Viridiplantae > Streptophyta > Pinopsida > Cupressales > Cupressaceae > Chamaecyparis > Chamaecyparis obtusa. Next base: position 880,595 of record BSBK01006799.1, read on the forward strand.
AACCTTGGTTCCCAGCTGCCAGTCACTTTCGCAACCATGAATTTAAATTCCCTTAGAGTTAGTTTTTATGTAGGTCGTTATAGTTGAAAACCATTCATATCCTTGGCTTTGGCTATGCCCACAACATTCTTTATGGTGAAGTTCAAAATTGTTATGGAACCTTTGGTTTCAGGTCCTAGGTTCCTCTTTGTTTGTTCACCATTATAAAAATAAAGAATCCCCAACCATATTTCCCCATACCCTTGTTAAATGAATTCCCTGATAATAATAATTTTGGTCCCTAGGATCTGGGAATCTATCTTACTTCATGTTTAAATTTAAAGGATATAGTCATGCGGATCCTCGGAACCTAGATACCAAACTCTTTTAATGCTTTCTAAGTAATATTATTTATATCATACATGTTCTAATAATGCCTTGTTCCTATAGGAAAATATGATCATGGCATCCTCCTCATTAGTGTAGGGAGAAGAACCTAAGGCAACCCTTATTGGGGCATCTAGGAATAAAAGTAAAGCAAAGAGAGTTGGAAAATCTGCCCCTTACCAAGAAATAAAAGGTGGAATGATGTCATTCAGGATTCCAAGCGTAGTCCAAAATATAGCAGATATAGATCTTGGGGACTATGACTTAGAGTCCATTTGAACAAACATCTAGGATGGGCAATCCACTAAAGAAGAAGAGTGTGTTCATCTCTCCTAGTTTGGCTTGATGCAAGTTGCTTTCTTTCCCACCTCTCTCTAATGTCTAGAATTTATTTTCACTTTGGCTAACCACTACTTGGAGGTCACACATTCCTACTCTTTTATGGATGGTACCTCGATCACCACCTTTGATTTAGATTTCATCATTGTCATCCTCTTCATCCCCTACCGGAAAAGGCAATAGTATTAGATAAAGCATATGCCATGACCAAGTACTTGGACTCAGAGAATGATATAAAAAGGTACTTGAACTCGTAGTGGCTCATTGCGCTGAAGTTGGCCACACAAATTCCTCAGATAGACTTCATCATGCCCATCTAGGGGATAATTATAATGTTGTGCCACATCTTCAGTGAGTCAAATATGAAGTAATACACCCCCTGAATGCAACGAAAACTTTAGTGGCGATTATTCGCCATTAGGAAAATGTCACATGTCGGTAACCCAAGATTTGGTGAATATAATGCATATATTGGATTGACCCTATTGCCCAAAATTTAATAATATTGGGTCCAATGCCCAAGCCCATCACCCATCGGTTTATTTAATTTTATATATTTCTTTCACATTATCGTCAATGGAATATAATTTTTGGACACCTTAAATTTTTAACATTCACTTATAATTTCAAAGAGGCCCCAAATCGATGACCTATATTCACCAATAGTTTTATACATATATATTTATAGGTGACCCCAAATTTGTCTGGTATTTTGCAAACACATATCTCAAATTGACGCATTTTCACCAACTTTATTAATCATACCAAGCTATTGGATGACCCATAATTACCTCAGAAATAATCACCTCATAAATAACACAAGACGTATTATAATTACATGGGCTTCGCCAAATATTTGTATACCTAATACCTCCCGCCAAATTCGCCAAAAAAGGATTAGTTTAAATACATTCATAGATCAGTGTTATTGTACACAATTTGGTTCGATTTTTTAGTAGGTTCAAGGTTGGTTGGGTTGGTTGGTTGGTTTTGATATCTTAATTTGATCGATAGCAAAGTTTTAGATTGTTAAGTGCATTGGCGAGTCACGACTACAATTGAATTTGAGGTAAAGCTATGTGATTATTATTCTGCAACTATGTAATTTTGAGTTCATTCTTATTTAGTGGGGACCAGTTAGTGAACAATGGTGACCTGGGAGACCTCATAGATGATTTTAGGGCCAATGAATCATATTTATATATATAGTCTATTGTCACTTCTTCAACAAGTAAACATTTTATTTTTTTGCATTGACAACCTTTATTTTGTTGAAGAATCTAGAAGTCGAACAAGAATAAGGATAAGGCTCCCATATATGGGGAAAGCCAAGAGAGGGAAAAAAAACATAGAACCTTATCATTGTACTTTGGTCAAGGTGTTGGAAATGTTTCTGGCCAAAATCGGGAAGCTAGTTCATCACAAGAAGATTTTTAATATTCACAACTTGAACCTACACAACATATTGAAGAAGTCAACGAACCTGATATCTCAAATCACGATGAACTTGAAGAAGATTTTCAATTAAATACCCAAAGTAGCAATAATGATATAATCAACTTGGATAAGACTAAGAATGTCAAAGAAGATGATGGTGCATGGAAGAAGAAAAGAAAATACAATTCAAAGAATGATAAAGAATAAAAAAAAGATCGGAAGTGGGATCTATCAAGGAATTTTCAAGTAGAATGGGTGTCAAAGTATCCATTCATTGAACCAATGGACAATTCAATTGAAGGTGAGCCTCTAGTAGAATGCAGATGTAAGATTTTCACCAAGATAAATAAGAAGGAAAAGAGGATGCAACTAAAAATTGACACCATAGAGAAGCATATGGGTAAAGTTTATGAAAAGAAAACCATATATGGAGTTGAAAAATTAGTGATAAGATGGAAAAGAAAGGTGGAATATCAGCATGTTAGGAATGCATAATTATTTGAATTTCAGCGGAATATAAAGATGAAGCCTGGTGAAGTTAAAGGCTATATTGAATCTTGTTTTGGAAAATTATTGAAAGTAGAACTAATGGGAAAAGTTGTTCAGTTAAGTGTTTTCTTTAATATTTTGAGCAGAGGGCATCCTATGAAAGACTACCCATCATTGAGTTCTTTATTACACTTTTTGAAAGTTTGTAACTATCCTAACAGTCACTGGTTAGTAAGCAGTGGATGGGAATGAGCAAGTTGTCTTGCCAAGGTTGAAAAAGAGGATCTAAAGGCAAAAATTAAAGAGTTAAATTTTATTGCATTGTCTTTAGATGAGGTTACAACAATAGAAAATACTTCATGGGTATGCATGCATGTTTATACTGTACACAATTTTGTCTACCAACCTCATCTACTATTTGTTGCTAAAATGGAGGATAATGTGACAATGGAAAATTTATTTGAACTAATAAAGAGTTCTCTAATTGAATATGGAGGTATAAATGACATGACAATTGTTAAAAAGTTGGTGTGTTGGAGCAGATGGAGCTTCAATAATGCAAGACCATAGGGGTAGTCTTTGCACAAAGATACAATCTCCTTGTGCATCCTACATTACTCCCATTCACTGCATGGCCGACATAATGAATCTAGCTTTTGGATTTGTCAGCAAGCATGCTCTAGTACAAAAAAATGAGATTTTAATCAAAGAGATCTACCAATATTTCTATCAAAGTCTGAAATGATTCAGGGAATTTCAACACTTTGCCAAAGGACTAACCGACGTGAACAAGCTTCTTAAGGATAATGATAATAGATGGATCTCTATGGATGAACCAGCGCATCAATTTTTTTCAGAATATCAATCATTGCTTGGTCTAATTAACTTAAGTCATGAAGAAGCAGGGCTACCAAAATTTCTTGCATTGTTGTGAAGGTTAAGTAATGTAGAGACACTCTTAATGTTAGCAAGTCTTCCCTCATGCTTGAGGAAATGAGAAATATAATGAAAAAGGCCCAAAAAATAACTATGCATATTGTAGAATATGTTGCACTGTGTAAATTGACATGCATGACACTCGATAATCTCTATCAATCATGTGATGATGTAAAATTTTCCAGTTGGCTGAAAATCATAGATTTGGACAATCCTGATAACTTTTGAAAGATCGGTGTAAATGGGGATTTATGTGCAGAAGTTCACAGAGTTGAGATACCAATGCACTACTTTGTCAGGGTCGAGTCTGAGGAACCAGTAAAGAACCCCAAGAAGTGACTATCAAGTGTTAAAAGGGAAGACTTTACCAATATCTTTGAGTCTTTAACTACTTCTGTGAAGCACATTGCCTATGATCTTTCTTCACATATTAGAGAAAGATTCCCTCCAGTCAAAATAATTGAATCCATGGCTATTGTGTTTCCTCGATATTGAAGTATCAATAATTCGAAAGATTTTTGAACTAGGCTACTAACTTTGATAGATCATTTTTACATAACAAAAGAGTTAAATGGAGTAAATCTAAATGAAATTTTAGATGAATCTCGTTTGAGAGAGAAATCAAGTCATTTTTCATAGATAATGAGGGATCAATATAATATTATGTGGAACCCCCACGAAGATGGATCGGTAACAAGGATTTGGAAAAATCTAGTTGAGATCAAAATGTTGATTGATTCAATATCAGAATTTTTCAAGCTTGTTGATTTATGTCTAACCATGATATTGGGGTCGGTGGAGGATGAGAGATTTTTCAGTGCTTTGGGATTCCTAAATTCAAAGCTAAGAAACAAACTAGACAAGAATTTGGAAAATTTCTTGAGGCTCTATACATCCAGGTATGAAGTCAATACTTTTCCTGATGAAAGGGCACTGAAATTGTGGAGGAAGAAATGTCAGAGAAGAGGGTTGGGAAAAATTTCAAACCAAAGTGGGAGTGCCAGAGACAATGATGTCATTGACTCATGTACTGGTACTGATACTGCTAGCGTTGAACTTCAGTTAAGTGAAGGTATGCAGAGTGAAGAAAACATATCAAAGAACCAAGGAAGCTATGAAGTTGATGACGATGAGTCTGAGGATCTTGATAATGATATGATGTGGCAAATTGAACAGTTGTAGAAGTAGCAAGTCCTAGGTATTTATTAAACTTTTTGTTGTAGTCTACTATCAATTTCTGCATCTCATCATCAATAATGCATAATAGCATATTCCAATGTCAAAAACATGAATGTGGTTGATAATGTCATCAAGAATCAATTCTATAATTAATAATAGTTTTCATTTGCATTTTTCAGCTCATATGGTAGAATTCTTGTAGATTTTCATTATTCTTTTTAAAAACATAGCAATTCATATGATACAATTCTTAGAAATAGAGATTCTCATAAATTTATTTACAAATATGATACAATGTAATCATTTATTCATTAATAGTAGTAAGAACACAACTCTGTGTAATTCCATTTGCAAAAGTCAATGACTCAATACCCAATTCCAATTTCATTACCCTTAGCAAATGACCCTGAATTCCCTTTTATAGAAACAAGGGAGCAACAACCGCTTCAGGTCAATTTTCCTAATGTGAAGTCTCAAAATCAAAATCAATAAGACAACTGCATCTCTATAATTGTACATTTCTACATTTGACAGGCAGGTTTAGTAAGTTAGCAATAGCATCTTCTACATTGATCCTGTTCAAAAAATAAAGTTCAAACTTGTTACTTTAAACTCAATTCAAGCCATTAGAAAAAAAAATATAGAGATGATTGAAACTGAAAGTACTTTTTGTTGGATACAATTATCTGAAGGAGATTGTTGGATTAATTATGTGTTGTCTTTGATGTCACACAAATGTCATGTCAATTATCATGCTCAGTCAGTCAGCAAAGCAGTTCCCAGTGTTTACCAAGCTCAGTCAGTCAGCAAAGTAGTTTTGTGTGTCTACCGAGCTCAGTCGGTCAGCAGGTGGTTTTCTGTGTTTACTGAGATCTCTCGGTCTCCAAAGGATGTTGCAAAATTTGCTCACACTTTCCTTCTTTTCCACTTGCACACTTTTAATTCACAACTTGACCTTCTATATATACCATTTGGATTGTCCATTCAGATTGTCAAGTCGGCACTAATAATCATTACAAACATTAACACTCATTACAACAGTTGGTTGAATAAACAAACTTTATTCCTAAAATTCTTTACTGGGCCGACCTTGCTCGGTAAACACTAATCCTGAAAAGATTTCCTTTGGTGACTGATTGAACTTGGTAAACACTACGAATTCTGCAACATCCTTTGGAGACCGAGAGATCTCGGTAAACATAGAAAACCACCTGCTGACCGACTGAGCTCGGTAGACACACATAACTGCTTTGCTGACCAACTGAGCTTGGTAGATACATAGAACTACTTTGCTGACCGACTAAGCTCGATAAACACTGGGAACTGTTTGCTGACCGACTAAGCATGATAATTGATATGACATTTGTGTGACATCAAAGACAACACATAATTAATCCAACAATCTCCTTCAGACAATTGTATCCAACAATCTCCCTCTTTGGCATTGATGGCAACACAACATGTCATAGCACAATGAAATTTCACAAAAAACATAGAGTAAGGAACATATCCTTAGCTTCATTCTGATTCTCATCTATGAGAACTCCCTTTGTCAGCAAACTTCTCTTTCAGACTGAAAAAATCTCCAAGAAAACTCTCCCTCTTAGAAATCTTAAGAAATTTCTTGAAATATGACAACAAACTCTCCCTCTTTGACAACACATACCAGGTGAATAGCAATGTACCTTGAGTACTGATTCATATGTAATGATTCCTTAACTAAGCTGCATCAACTGACTGATCTTCAATATGCTCTGGTTCATGCATCACTAAAACTTTATTTAGTGAGCCTCGGATAGGGGAATGACCCCTAACTTACCTCTTAGATACAAGAATGCATCCTTAGGTAGTGGCTTGGTGAATATATCTACAATCTATTCTTTTGTATGAATATATTCCAATCTGATTTCCTTGTCCTGCACCAATTCTCTAACAAAGTGATATTTTATAGCAATGTGCTTGGTTTTGGAATGAATAACTGGATTCTTTGAAATATTTATTGCACTTGTATTATGACAAAATATAACAACTGGTTCTTTGATCTCAACCTTCATGCCTTCCAATAACTATTTAAACCAAACAATATTAGAGTAGTTTACTGCTGCAACAACATATTCTGCTTCTGTTGTGGATTGGGATGTGCAATTTTGCTTTTTACTGGTCCAAGATACCAACCTCTTGCCAAGAAAGAATGCTCCACCACTTGTACTCTTTCTGTCATCAATGTTTCCTGCCCAATCAGCATCAGTAAATACTTTTAAGTCCAAATTGCCTCCAAATTTATACCACAAGCCATAATCTTCAGTTCCTTTCAAGTATCTCAAGATTCTTTTGATTGCCATCATATGATTTTCTCTGGGTTTTGCTGAGAATCTTGTTACTATACCAACTGCTAAGGCAATATCAGGCCTTGTATGAACTACATACTATAATTTTCCAATCATTGATCTGTATAAGGTCTGATCTACTTCTTTTGAATCATCATCTTTGGTAAGCTTTAGTCTAGTACACATGGGGGTACCAACTAGTTTTGCATCTTCCATACCAAACTTCTTAAGTATTTCCTTGATGTATTTAGATTGAGTAATGTAGATACCATTCTTGCTCTACTGAATTTGAAGACCAACAAAGAACTTTATTTGACCAAACATAGACATTTCAAATTCTTTGTTCATTTGCTCTGAAAATTATTTGCATTGAACATCATCACCTGTAAACACAATATCATCCACAAATATTTCTACCAAAACAATTTTGTTATCTGGTCCTTCCTTGATGTACAAACTACTGTTATCATTAGCTCTTTTGAAACCAATCTGAATAAGATAGTTATGTAATCTTTCATACCAATCTAGCTTTGTTTCTTGATACTTGACCATCTTCATTCAACTTATTTCTGAATACCCATTTTGTTCCAATTACATTTTTATCTTTAGGCCTAGGTCCAAAATCAGCAAGTAAACATGTACCTTTTAGTTTACTTCTTGTCATAGTACCATTTGATTTGTTTCCAATAATCTGATCTGGTGTATGATGCCTCCTGACATATTTGGCCAATACAGGTTCCTTGCCTCTTGAATGAGTTACATTGTCATCTTCTTGAATTTCATCTGATCAAACTGTCCTCTTAGGCTTTCTGCTTTGGCTCTCTTCACATTGTCATCATTGCCATAAATTTTCTTTAGCTTGGTCCACATTGCATAAGCAGTTGTGTAGTCTTTGATCTCATCAAATTCTTCATAGCTGAGAGCTGATGCAATGTCTATCATCATGGTGTTATGGTTCTTTTTCTCTGCAATGTCTTCAACAGTTAATGTGCCAGTAGGAGCAGTAAGGATGGTTAGATATCCTTGAGGAGCAGTAGAGATATATTTGATCAGGAAGGATCTAGTAAAGCAGAACAGAGATCTGTAATCAGCAAATCAGTTGCATCATTATTCAGGTCATTTCATTGTTACTTTCTTACCATTGTAGTAGTGATTTCAAAATCTCTTAACAGAGTTGGTTTAATAGCCATTTTGTAAATCCTCTAACAATGTGACAATTCTATTGAATTGTTTCAAAGACCTCTTACAAGGCCACTCCTAACAGGGTGATTAAATCCTCTAACAAGGTCACACCTAACAGTGTGTTTTGTAACCTTTAATCGGGTTGGCTCCTAACAGGGCTCACTTCAGAAGAGTGAAAAACAGTAACTAGTTACATTGGTGGTTTTTTCCATATTGGGTTTCTATGTTAAATCTGGTGTCTCTTGTGTTCATGTTATTTTCTTTATGCATGCATGTTAATCACTGATGAATACTTAAGAACAATTATAATTAATACTCACTGCAATGACTGAGTTTCAACATTTCTCTGTATGTTTACCAAGTAATAGTAGCAAATGATTTAATAAGACATCTAAGGGATCTATGGTAATATTTTTGTGGTTAACTGATTCACCCCCCCTCTCAGTTACTCCATCTATATTTCCAACACTTTCACATACTATGATTGATGAGATGATTCTGCCAGTTTGTTTAGTATGCTCCATTCTGCGTTGGTTGGAAGGTCAATATTTGTCAAGTTATAGTAAATGACATGTGTTGTCGTAAATTTTTTTTTAATAAAATGAAATGTCAACTACACAAAAATTTAATCATGATTTTGATTATAAACATTTTTTCTAAATAAATAAATTTAATTATTTATTTAAAAATGTTTGTCTTTTAATGTTTATTTGTAGTGGTCATTTTTATGAAAAACATGATTGTATTTGCCCTTGTAATTATCATTTTTGTCTTATTTGTAGTCATTTTTTTATCTTCAATGGTTTTTGTATGTCCTATGTTAAATATTTTCTGAGTTTGACTTTATTTTTTGGCTGCGTTTGGGGTTTTTTGTATATGTTTTTTTGTCAAAAATAGGATTTGTATGATATATTTCCATATTCATGATCATGGCAAAAGACTAATTCAAATTTGGTTGAAAGTATAAACAAATTTCTTCTCAATGAATTCTTTCCAACTTGCATTCAACATATATGATGATGGAAAATATTCCCAATACATATGCTACCATTTCCAAAATAGTATTGAAAAATTGAATCCCTCATCCATTTGCAGTCATACCCAAAAATTTCATATACATATCATTATTGTTGGTGTAATCAAATATTCCTAATTACACTTAGCTTAATCTTACTTAGGATAATGCATTGCATAGTAGTTTGTGATTGAGACACCTAGGAGTTTGCACCTCATTAAGTACATGGTGTAGGAGAAATTCAACTTTTGGTGTGAGATCCACCTTTAGTGCTCTTATCACATTATCATCCTAATCCATTGCACATACTTTATTGCATAATGGAGGATGATCCGCATTTGGTGGACATGTGATTACACCTAGCATAGGTGATAGCTTATTAGCTCCTTTTCATTCTCTCTTATCGTCTTTCCTATATAAGGAGGCCTATTATGTAATCATGTATATCAAGGTGAATTCATTGGATCAATTCAATATCATCATTGCATTCATATTATCTCTCTTGTGCTTTTCCTTAACCTTGAGATCCTTGGTTCAATCTTTTCTATTTGCAAATTCTTACATGGTATCAGAGCCATTGGAGCGTTTTGATTAGCCGAATTAGAGAGATCTTGATGCAAGCTTTAAAGGTCCACATCTTAGATCTAAAGACTAGTGTGCTGTAGAGGCATCTTGGAGTAGATATGACCTCACCATTGCGTTTGGGAGGTTATTTTGGTTAAGATCGACTATAAATTTGCCTATATTCGGTGAAAGTCCAAATCGAGAAAATTTTTTTTTGCAAATCAGACCGTACGACCCGATCTGCACCTCTACAGTACAATTTTTCAAAAAAAGTAAAAATAAATTTAATTCTGGTATTTTCAAAAAAAAATTCTTTGTAAAAATTGGCCTAGTACATGCCTTATCATTTATTGCATGTACCAGAGATATTCTTTATTTCTACCGAATCTGACGAAGTGACATCATCAACCGAATCAGACAAAGTGCATCATCAGCATAGCCGAGAATGATGTCCTGAGCTTGATGCCAAAGCAGAGCTCAGGCCAATAGCTCGCATTTCTTTTTATTTAAATGGTGGGCGCTACCATTTTTATCAACCCATATTGCCTTTTCCCTCGACAATGTGGGACTAAACCCACCGCTCCTTTGCTGCCTGGTTGCCACCTCAGCAGTGTGGCCCCCTACCGCCCAGACAACACCACCCATGCCCAATAGGTGCCCCATCAACACCAACTATCTGCCACATAGGACACAGAGCATACGCCATGTCAGCACTCAGTTAGTGCCACATGACTGCACCCTCATCCGTGTAGCTGAATCAGATAGTAACACATGTTCTCCTAGTCACCCATCACTGACTAGGATAGTTGACATCATCACCTAGTCACCCATACAAAAGCTAACATCAGTCATATGACCTGACACATCATCCACCACATCAGCTAGGAGGTTTGGATTTGTTGCTGATGTCACCCTTTTATGAGCTTAAATTTGATGGTCGTTGAGCCATCAAAACATGCCAAATTGGGCTTTCTATGACGGCCATCCGACTGTCAAATTTGACATAGTGAATTGCTGACATCATCAAGGTTTGAAAATTTTCAGCCTTCACCATTGGAGTTTTCAATTTGGCAGTCCAACTTTAGAGCACCATATCTTGCTCATTTTTGCTCCTTTTTTCGAGCAATTTTTTTTTGAAATTGGATAGAATTTCCTAAAGAATCTAGTGGTGTATTATTTATGTGATTTGGTGGCCAGATTTATCAGAAATTATAGATTTTGTTGACTATTCCTGATTTCTAAAACTTTCAAGGCTTCGTTTGGACACATACGGTAACATTTTGAGGTGATTTTTTTTTGAAAGTGCATGATTTTTTGTCTACTTTCCAAATCCACAATCAGTTTTTAGTGATTTGGGGTGGATAGATCACTTTCAGAAATAGGCTATTTTGGGGCTATATTTACACTTGGTTAATCCTTGGATTTTAGTTTTCTGATTTGCATCAATCATTTGAAAGAGTTATTAGTAGTTATCAGTCATTATTTGGTTGTAATATGGATAATTCAAAGGTTAAAATCCTCACTCCATATAACTACCATGTGTATCATCTTAAAATGGAAGCACTTCCATGATAAGAGAATTTAGCCCTCTGAGTGAGTGGTTTGGGTCATGTCAAGCACCTTGAATCAAATCTTTGCTCGGATCAGACTTGTTCTCCTCAATCTGCTTTTATCCCTGATTTTAGTATATTTCTGCATTTCTGGCATTCTGGGCTAGGGTCCTGAGGTTTTTGACCTCAAGGTCAAAGTTGACCTTGAGGGTCAAATTCAACCTTGACCTTGACCTAGGGTAGAGTCGACCTCGTCCTTGACCCCCAGTTTAGATTTCAAATTCCCATGATTTCTAGGTGTCGAGTTTCAGAGATATTTGTTTTTCCGCCTCCGGGTCAACCATTTTGGATTTCAGAATGGTAAATCCTTAAATTGCATTTAATATGGGTCCATTTCTAGGGGTTAAGGTCAATTAGGATTTAATTCCCCAATGTCAGCCTTCTCTAGAGGTTTGTGCCCTAGTTCACTATAAAAGGAGGCCTTCCTCTCTCATTTTATCATCCATTATTCATATCTCATCTCAAGTAATTTCATGAGCATTCAAGAAAAGGTCAAGCAAGCATTTTCAAGGAAGCATTCAAGTCCTCTTCTCCATTCAAGTTCTCCATTGAAGATCAAGGATTCAAGTATTCAAGCTTTTGAAGGGATTTGGTTCAAACATGCAAGATTCATCATTCAAACCCTAGATCTAGCCATCATGATGGTGTGATCTTCCTTCAAGATCCTTTGTTCATCTTCTAGATCTATTCATTCTTCTGTCAAGGTGGATTCCAAGCATACAAGCATGTAGGTTTTGTATTTACTTTCATGGTTTTGATTTACATTTACCATTGTTGTATTCAAGCTTTCATATCAATATACTTGTTTACATTCAAAATACAATTGCATATCTATCGAATTGCATAGCTTCATTGTTAGATCTATTTCTACTACTTGCTAGCATTCTCCATTTCAATTTCAATATTAAGGTTGATTCCAAACCGGGGTTTGACCAAGGCAAATCCCTCAAACAAATAATAAAAACCCTCTTTTTCTTGTAGGTACAGGTGTAGAATTTTGGATCTGAGAGTAGATTTGGATACCCTTTTCAGCAAACTTTCGAGATCTGTGAACAAGGTCAAAATTGACCTTTAAATAAAGAATGTAGCCTTTGATCTTTTATGAGGGTCAAAGACTACCTACTATCGGAAAGATAAAAGATTTCTAGGTTTTCTTCATCTTGGCATTTCCAGTCCAAAATAGGTTGCAGAATTGCCCGAAAGTACACATAGACATCATAAATTGGCATTTTTCAGTTTTGCCCTATTTTGAGGTTAGTACTTGTATTTCAATTATTTTAGATTTCAAGTATAATTCTCCATAGGGAAATATAGGGTTTTTCTCTCTCTTTCATAGATTGATTCAATTGTGCATTAACCTTTTGGTTGATCAAATTGGATCTCTCCTTTGAGAATTTGGATCTAGGAGTGGATCTTATGTTTCCCCCATACATTACATTGAATAGAGGTGATTCCATTTTACCATTATTCACCATGAATGGAAAGTATCTTTCGGTGATCATTTTTTGAGTATTAGATTGCTTAGAATGACTCTTGGGCAGGATCAAGAACCTCAAACAGGTGTTGAAGAAAGGTGAAAATGGTTTGATCAAAGGGATAAAGCACTTGGCTCTATTAGATCATCCATCTCTCATGATTTGCACTTTCATATTGCATCTTGCACACATCCTCATGATGCTTGGGTCATATTGGAAGGAATCTTTGGTAAACCTGATAGAATGAGAAAATTCAGATTGGAGAATGAGCTCATAGGTCTAAATCCTAGTGATTTTGACAATATTCAAGACTTTTTCTCTAAGTTCAATTCTATTATATTGGAGCTTTCTACATGTGGCATTGTTAAAGGGGATGAACAATTGATCTTTTCTATTCTTTCCAAGCTTGGTCCTGATTATTCTATCTTTGTTTCTACATTCTATGCTACTATGGATAGTCTTGCTAGTGCATACAAATTTCCCTCTCTTGATGAATTTACAGCGCAGCTCACAAGGGAACAAGAAAAGTTGGCACACATGGGTCAATTGAAGCCTTCCACACATCAAGAATTGATTGCAAGTGAGTCCACATCAAAGGCTTCTAATGGAAAAGAAAAGAAACATCATAAGGATACTAAGCCTCATGACAAAGGTAATGAATCTCCTTCACCCAATAGTAATAAATCTAAGTCCTCTTCAAGAGAGGAATCATCTAGAAGAAAGAGAGATAAATGTGAATATTGTAAAAAGCTAGGACATGATGAGCATAAGTGTTTTCAAAAGAATATTTATGAGCTAGCTCACATTATTCAGAAGCACAACATTAAGTTGCCTCATCACTGTCTACTCCTTCTTCTACACATTTGGAAGCTTCTACATCTACATCATCATCCAATGATAAAGGTAAAGGACAAGCACTTTTGGCTTCCACACATCCTAAGCAAGGTAAATGGCTTCTTGATTCAAGTGCATCACATCATATGGCATCTTCTATGGATATGTTTTCTTCTATTGAGCCTTGTAATTCTTCTAATATTTTGATGGGTAACAACACATTCATGAGAGTTTTTGGGAAAGGTTCTATTCCTATAGGAGAGGTGACATTTAATGATGTTCTTTGTGTACTATCCTTAACCACTAATCTCCTTTCTATTTTACCAAATTACACATGGGGCACCAGGTAAAATTATTGAGTTCACTCTTGATTTTGTCTACGTTAGGGACATGGAGACTAGAGATGTCATAGCTATGGGAGTTGTTGATCATACATCTCACTTGTATTCTTTTTCACATTTTGTTGATGATGATGATGATATTCATGATGTACACATCCCTTTTCCAAGGGATAATTATTAGGGGAACTTTGCACACTTGAATCACTTTGTTGTTGAGACAAGTGTTGAGCTTCCTACTCCTCCACCTCCTGCTTCTTCAGGCATGGGCTCTACTATTCAGCAGGACAATCATAGTGTTTCAGATCTTATAGAATGTGATGACTACTTGGATGCATCTCCAACATTTGTTGATTCTCATGATGTAGATTTGGAAGACATACATGAGCAGGTTTCTCTTTTCTTTGACAGTTTCATCATAGTTGGGGATACTTCTTCACCTTCTTTGGAGATTGGTGTACTTGATTCTTTTCCTTCTTTACTTGATTTGTCACATGAAGTGATTGATTCTTTGAGCTTGGAGATTCATATTCACTCTTCAGAGGTTCATTCTTGGAGACCTTCATCTTCTTCCTCATTCCATTTACACATGGATTGGCTTCTTCATCATTTGATGTATCTATTTCTTTGTAAGAGGAGACATGTTTCTTGTAAGCAAGGGTTGATCTATTGTTTTCAGGTACTCTTCATCAACATGAGAGCTTCTACATTATGGGGGGGATATCATGTCTCCATCTATCCTTCTTATGGGGAGATATTTCTTTGTATATACATGATGTATGTAGTTCTTGAGGGGTCTTGAGCACTCCATCCATCCATGCATCTTGTTTTCTTCTCTCTTTTTGGGGGAGGGTTTTTCCCATGAGGTTTTCCCTCTTTCTCTGCTTTATGAGAGTTATGCATTTCATGTATTGCATTTTGTACATGGGTACCTAACAAGGCCTAGTTGTCAGGACCCATCTTGCATTGTGAGTTTAAGTGCATTCCCCTAAGTTGCACTTAAGGGGGGGTGTTGGTGTAATTAAATATTCCTAATTACACTTAACTTAATCTTACTTAGGATAATGCATTGCATAGTAGTTTGTGATTGAGACACCTAGGAGTTTGCACCTCATTAAGCATATGTTGTAGGAGAAATTCCACTTTTGATGTGAGATCCACCTTTAGTGATCTTATCACATTATCATCCTAATCCATTGCACATATGTTATTGCATAATGGAGGATGATCCATATTTGGTGGACATGTAATTACACAGAGCATAGGTGATAGCTTATCATCTCTTTTTCATTCTCTCTTATCGCCTTTCCTATATAAGGAGGCCTATTATGTAATCATGTACATCAAGGTGAATTCATTGGATCAATTCAATATCATCATTGCATTCATACTATCTCTCTTGTTCTTTTCCTTAACCTCTAGATCCTTGGTTCAATCTTTGCTATATGCAAATTCTTACAATTACCTTGAGAAATCCAAAATTGCCCCCTTACAAAAAAAAATCCACAAATTTTGGGATTTTCTACTTCCATTGCATATGTTACTACATGTCATTCCACATGTAATGCAAAATGTAATCACCTAAAAAATCCCTGATTACATTTTTGCCTAAATCCTTCTTTGTTTCAAAATCAAGATTTTTAGCACCTATTACATGTTTTGTTGCATGTAATCAAATATGCAGTCACCTCAAAAATTCTTGAAAAAAATTTCTTCCAAATCCACTATAATTCCAAAATCAAGATTTTTGAGACCAATTACATGTATTGTTAGATGTAATCAAAAGTGTAACTACCCCAAAAATCTCCATGGTAAGTTTACCCAAATTGGAGATTTTTACACTCACTACATGTACTGTTACATGCAGTCAAATGGGCAATCGCATCTAAAATCTCCTACACTACCCAAGTTGAAAAAGTAATTCCAAGTGCAAATCGGGGATTTTTGACCGATTGCAAAATGAACTACATATGCAACTACACATGCAATCCTAAGTGCAGTTGGGTCCAAAAACCCTGATTTTAATTAAAGTCTCATGTTTTTCCCATGTAGTAGGAAATTTTTGGTCCAACTACATAAACTATTACACGTTAAACTACTACATGCAGTCAAATTTGCAGTGCATCCCAAAATCCCCGAATTGCAACTATGGCCTACAAAAAAATAACCTTTCATTTTAGCCTTTTTTGAAGCATAGCTTGCAGGCATGATCCACCAACATCTCAATGCTACAAGTGCTCATCTAAATAAGAAGGGCCAACCATCATGCATGGAAAAAAGATGAAACTCAAGTTTTATAAATATTAGAATGCTTTCAAGACAGATTTTCAAGCAGATGGTAGAGGACCAATATAAGGGACCATGAACAGTTTTCCACTTATGGGTGATAATGAAAATTAGTGATTTGTTGATGCCACCAAATGCAGAGATCAAAGTGTTATTAAATGTAGATGTTCCAACCCATGTACAGATTTGAAGATTTCTAGCACTTGGTAATCAGGTGACAACAAAACCTCTTTGATAGAGGTTAATGTAATAACAGTCATGTCTTGTTAGATACTTAGTTTATTTTTCATCATGCATTCTGACAAGTTACATGTAAAGCATAAAATTACAATTACATATGTAATGGCACATGTAAATTAAAAATTTGCAATTACGCATCTTGCTACATATAATCACATTACAAAGGATTGTAATGGTGAATAAGTCAACCCTAGTTAGTTAGTTTTCCATATTTTTCTCATAGCCTCTCTCTTATAAATACAAGAGGGCTCATTGTAAATATTTATTTTTATGCATTGCAAGAAAACTCTAGAGAAATTGTGCAAGTTCAAACTTTGCTTTAATTTGTGTAAGTTGATTTTTGAGTGAATAAAAAAAAAGTATTTTTCAATCTTTGAGTTGAGGAGACTTGTGGAATTATTTGTGTTGTTATAGAGAGACCCTTAAATTTGATATTGTGTAGAATTTGTGCTATAATTGTCAATTTGAGTTAGTTAAGAGTGAATGCATAGGCTTTGAGCTGTGGTTCATATTGATATTAAGGATAGAGAAGAAGTTTCATGTGTTCAAGTCTTTGTGCTTATCATATTGCTACTTCATAGTTTAAAATCTTTTCAGGATAGTGTATAAGTCTGTGAGCTTATATATATTCCTTAGTCTATAGTTAACTAGTATGCTTAACAATTAATCTTTTGATTGATTTTGAGTTTATTGGTATTATTTCCCCAACTAGTACTTAGAAGTGAAATTTTAAAAGTCTTCAGTTTGTAGAGTGCAATTTTATGAAAGTGAAATCCTTCCTGAAAAAAGAGGAAGTGATACATGGAACACCCAATTTTAGATTAAATTTGAGTTTCTTGTTAAGTTTTACTTAAATTAGTTGCAATAAGAAGGGTTCCTCCCCTTAGCTGAGAGGAGAGATTATTTCTCATACATTGTGTCTAAATATATCATTTTGCAAGTAGTGTGTTTATGACTACCTACAAAATATTTAGCCAACAACCTACAACCTCATCAACCATCCATACTTGGAAGACTAAGTTGAAAGCAATGATCCTTCTAATACTGCATTCAAATTTGTCAATGGTTTGATGCAATTTGCAATGCCTTCATGAGTTGTGTCTTAAGGAAGCTTGCCTAAATTAAAGGTCATTGTGTCCTCCAACTTTTTTTGGTAAGATTCTCTTCCAACGAAATTCATTGATGAGTTATTAGGACCAGGACAAGACAAACCAAGACCTATCATTTTGGTTTTTTTTAATTCATCTTGGTGAGCTTTATCCCAAATAAGGCCAGAGTTTCCTCTTCTATTAGTTTCTAACATTTTTGAAAGACAGACTCACCTTTATTGATGCATAAATGCGGTCATGAATTCCCTTGCTTGCCAAATGCCTATCATTGGTTGTGTTGATTTTTTGCAAAATTTATTTTGCAGTATTCTATCTTTGACAAAAAAAAATTGTTCTTCTCAATGTGCTCTTTGAGCTTCCCAAAAACATCTCTAAGAATTTCATTCAATTCAAACCAATCACACAACCTATCACCAGTCACCTTTATTTTCCCCCAAAAGTCTTTTTTAATTTGCTAGAATGTATTTTTTACTTGGTCATTCAAGTTGTTTTCGTAAGTTTTAATTGTATTATTTTCCTTCTTTAGCTCTTCTCTCATTTTTGATAACTGGTGTTCACTATGTATTTTTATTTTCTTTGCTTTCTCTTCCCACTATTTTGCTTTTACCCTCTCATTCTCCAATTCTTTATTTAAGTTATTATTTTCATGTGCCGTAGTCTCCATGCATTTGTATAAACTTAATGAAGAGACTTTTTCATCCTCAAGATTTTTATTGCTCTCTTCCAATTTTTCCCTTAGAATTTTCAATTTTGCATCCATATGTTCTTGTTGTCCAATTGCTTCTTTAGAGGATGAATTTTTTATCCTTTTCTCTAATTCTTTGCACCTATTATCTACTGCTTTCTCCTTTGCCTTTTTATTTGCCAGGTTTGCCTTTAACTTATCTATTTTTCCTTGAAGCTTTCCTTTCTCTCTCTTCAAATTCATCACTGAACTGTAGACTACTTGGTTGTTAATTTTTGACACATTTATCTTGTCCACATTTTTAATTTTGGATAAATCCATTTGGAGGGAGAAAACTTGAAATTCAAATGGATCTAACTAACTATCTGGTGGATTGTTATCTCTAGTTGGGGGTATAACAACCATGAACTCCAACATTTCTTTCTTTGGGTCATATGTGGGAAATAACCTATTCGATGTATGTTCTGCATCATGAGTTGTATCAATTGCATCCCTCTTCAATGTCTTAGTATTTTGTCTATTCCTATTTTTTGTTTGTTCAAAGTTAGTTACAAAATCATTATAAAAAAATCAGGGGTTTCTGACATAATTGAATGTTTGAAAGGTGAAATAGCACTTGCGATGATGTACGAGATTCTACCTATGTTTCTTGTGGCTCTCCTAATTCCACCATGGGGATTAGCAACACCTTGACCCATCGCAAGTGGTGTTTTAGGACTGGTCACCATTCTGAGGGTTTTGTCCTGAAGGTGTGGCAATTATTGGACTCATAGTCACCATTGCCATTATTTTACTTGTCATAACCTTTTGCTTCTTTACACTACCTTTATCTTTGGGATCCACTGATCCCATGTCCACTTGTAATGTCTTTTTTGGACCACTAGTTGTAATACCCCAAAAATGGGCTATAAGTTCATTAACCTCCTATATCGACACATCAAACGAAATCGACATCAAAGTCCTAACCTAAGGCACATCGACACATTATCGAATCCTAATTGATTATCATAAATTATGCATCGGGGAATATTTCTTATTCCTATTTATCCTAATTATCCTTAATTTAATGATTATTTGGTGATAAATCTTATTTATCCTAAAGTTTGATTAATTGAATATTCTAAATATTTAATTAATTAGATTTAATATTGCCACTTAATTATTTAATTAGATTTAATTATATTTATTCTTAAATTGTGTTATTTAATTTTGACAATAAATCAAATATCCTATGACTTATTGATTAGCTTCTTATTTAGTTAATTAATGTCAATTGTCAAATTTAATAATATAGTTTTGAATAAAAGTTTGATTTAATAATTGATTAACCCATAAATCAATTATTTTATTTTTAAAATCAATTAAGTTGAGGATAAATCACTTTATTTATTTATTTAATTCATAATTATTATGCACATCCAAAAAAATAGTTAAACTTTAAATCATAAAATCAATTCAAGTTGTTTTAAAAATAAACTCAACTCTCTTTTGAGTTGAAAGTTGATCTCAACTTCTGATTTAAATCAAAAAGCTATTTTTGCATGATTAAAGTGAGTTAACTATCTTTAATTCCTTGTTGACTCAAAAATCAACCTGAGTGATTTATGGATTTTTCCATGCATCCTCAAAGCCTTGGATTTCTATAAAAGCAAGGCCTAGCTCTTCATAAATCATCTCAAAAGTTTGCATACTTACTCTACCAAAATCAATCCATGAATTTGCACAATCACGCTGGTGAATTGACATCTGAAGAATTGAAGCTTCTTTGCAAATCAACAACTTTTGTGAGATCAATCTTGTTTTTAATCATTGTAGTTTCATATTTAGCATATCATTGTTAGCTTGCATTGCATATCAGTTTTCTTTCATCTAGAATAGATTTCATACAGTTTATTTCATCTTATTGCATCTAAAATGCTAAAAATATAGATTAATTTACATTCACCTCATATCTAGATTCTACATTCAAATCCTTCGTTTAGGTGTCGTCAAGGTCACTGGTCTCAGTCTAATCTGAGAATACATACTCGCATCTACTAGAAGGTAGTAAATCGCCTGGTTAGCATAGTTTCAATTACTTACAGATTTTGGATTTTTTGCTAACCTCTAATATTTTACTGAAGTGTTGTGTCTACAACTAGATACAAAATTAACACACACATTTCTGGTGCCCATCGTGGGGCGGGGCCTTGAAATGGGTTTCCATTCAATTTCTATCAATTTCTATCATCTTCTTGTCATTTTCTGTTCCAAATTGCGATTTTTACTTTTTGTCCGTATAATTTTTGTATGAGTTTTGTTAGAAACTCGTACTAGGAGATACCCACTATCGTACGATAGTTGATTTGATCAAGGATCGTACCATCAGAAATATAGTGTCATTTGGAAGCTCGATTGTCGTATGATCTGATGCCCATTGTCGTATGAGTTTCTGGATTGTCGTTTGGGAGGTGACCCACTGTCGTAAGAGTTTTAGTGCCAGGTTTCAATTGTTGTTTCACTTTTCAGCCAGTTTTTCCAGATTTGTTTTCCAGACTTGGATTGACAGCTAACATTAACAATTGAAATTTGCTATTTTCGATTGACTTCTACTGATTTTGATTGGGAAAAGCGTGAGAGTTGCTAAAAATAGGTAAAAATATACTAAGCGCATTGCAAGGAATTCAAGTAATCTTCTTGACTGATAACGTTTTGATTTGGAATAAAACAAACATCTCACGTGTCTAGCTTGTGTGAACTTTTATTGCTTTTATATCACAAATTTCATTTTGGGCTAATAAAAATGAACATAGATTTGCTTTTCAACATCTTTGTTACACATAGTAAATAGGCCCTATGAACACTATTCGTGGTTCTTGAGAGAATGGGTTTCCAACGAAACTCTTCTCAATGAAGGAACCTTTGTAGGTAGGGAGGATACTAAGGGCATCTCACATTCTACTAGATTTGTGTGTCTTCAACTTTTGATTGATACATTCTCTCTCCGGAGGGGTTGATAGATCATAAGCGGTTGACATCATAGATTTTTGTGAGATAGTCTTGGTCTTAGCATGTCAGATTAATATGTCTGCTTTGTTTTGGTTAAAAGTGAAAAGGCTAGAGGACTATGCTTTACTCCCTTTTTGGGTAGTATCGGAAACTTAGATCCTTGAATCTGGAACCAGTCTCCATGTGGTATCTTTTGTGAGTCACCTTTAGAGAGGGTTAGCCATAGTGGACATTCCATTAATTGGGTCAACCACGTTGATGGAACCTCAAGCGGTAATAGCCATTTTCGCCATGGTAGTAGTAGCTGCTATATAAATGTCCTTGTGGAGGAAATCTTCACAGGTGTGGTCTCTTATTGGGCTATCAGATCTCCCTAGCAGCTCTTGATTGATTAAATTCTCAGACTATGTCAAAACCCCAGTGTGCCTGGATTGGAGTTCTCCCTCTTGAGATCACAAAAGTTGTAGAGTCAGACCATTACTACAAACCCTAGTGAGGCCAAATTTTCATTTTCTAGGAATATGTGCTTATTGAAAAACTTTTTAGAACATACGCAAGTAGTATTTCTAAGGATTAGCACAATAAGTCACTATTGCTTGTTCATGCACAAGGTTGTTTTTGCCCTTGTTCATTATTTTTAGATGATTGCTTGCTTCCCTTGCTTGCTATTTTGCATGCTTGATATCTTCTTGGTTACTTGAAACAAACTTTTACACAGATCTTCAAAAATTGGACAGAAAAATTTGCAAACAAACTAATACTAACAAATTGAAAAATTGCAAATCTGAAGCAAAAATCCTTTTTGGTGTCAAAAGTCATCCTAAAATTTCAAAACTCGTATCAAATCCAAAGTCAAAGTTATTAGAGATTGGTCAAATTTGTCAGAAATCTAGTTTTTACAGCCAAATCCCATATTCTGTCTAAATAGCAAATTGATTCTTGTCATTTCTAGTCATCCTTGGTTGGTCTGGGTCAAATCTTAGGTGTTATGACATGTTGCTCAACATCCAAATGAACTTAAATGGTATCAATTTGCACAAAATGACTCTTGGTCTTCTTTCTTCCACATCTCTCATGTCTTCCTAGTCTCCCATTTCCATCCTTTCTCTTCTTCCTACACTCTTCATGTCTTCTTGATTCTTTTCCTCTTTTTATCTAGTCTATTTTCTTCTAATCATCTCTTCTATCACTTCCATGATCGATTCCTCCTCCTCCATCAATTCAAGGAGTCAATCAACAAAATCTACATCAATCTATTCCAGGGAGTCCTAAAACTCCTAACATGTCTCAAAGAATTAGTACACATGAGGAAGAAACTCTAATCACCACTATGATGAAACAGATGCACACTATGCAAGTCAAGCTTAACAAACTTGAGAAAGAAAAGGAACCTAAAGAATTCTCCATGGAAGCTCTATGCCCTTTTCCATTTGATAAAGATTTGTACATGTCACCATGCCCCTAGACAGAATGTGAGCAATGTGACAACCCTTATTATACCTCTTCCACGGAGAGTGACACATCCATCATTGGAGACTATGATGACTATGATGATGGAAAATATAATGATACCTATGACACCTCTGTTCCTAAGAGTCCTCCTCGTCATGTGCTCATGCTTACTGGAAATGGGACGTCACATTGGATTGATCATTATGGTGATCCATATGATTTTGATTTTGAAAGGGACTTTGATGATTTCTATGAACAATACCTAGATGATACATCTACTTCTATTGAGAAATATAAAATGTACCGCACTGATTTGAAACATAAATATTATAAGAATCCTTCCTCTAAGAACTCTCATGCTGAAAATAAAGATTACACTCTCAAGAAAGATCATGTTAATGTTGAACCTTTGTCTTGTGATGGTTTCCTACCATCCCCTACTTCCTCCAATACCCATACATTTCCTAAAGCTTCCAAGCCTATTGAATCTTTCACAAATCCTTCATCCAACAAAGATCCAAATACTTTTCGTGTGGTTCCCTATAGTTATCCTCAAGGGCTACCTCTTAAAGAAACTCAAGATAACCTTCACTTGGCTGCAAATACTTTCAATAATGCTAAACCTAAAGAGCCTAAGCCTTTATACGCTATAATGCCTACTTCAGCTAATCCTACACCATCTCTTCCAAAGTCTTCCATACAATTCCAACATGCTTCCTTGTCCTTAGAAGTGGCTCCATGTCAAGAGGACTCTAAAAATGATAAAGAAAAGAACATAAAGAAAGATCAAGATCAAGAACCCTCCATGTCATCCACTCCTTTCCACGATGTCTCTTATCCATTTCATGGTTCTTTTAATCCCGCGCACCCTTTCTCATTCATTCCACCATGTCTTAAGTCTTCTCCTAAGTAAGATCACGCTACTAATTACACTATTGAGCTTATTGAAAATCAAAATAACCTTACTACACTTGCGCTTTCCAAAGATGATACTTCCATTAAGGTTGGTAAAAATGGTGTTGTTACTTCCAATGTTAAGCCTATTGAAAATCAAGAGAAAAATTATATGCTTATGCCATCCAAAGATCCTTGTCAAGATCAAAGTCTTCCATCTTCTTATTCTACCACTCCATGTTCATTTCCACTTTCTACTCTTCCTAAGTCTTTGCAAGCTTTGAACAATCCTATCAAAGAAGTTTCTCATATTCAAGATGTCCACAATTCTATTGAAAATCCTAATGCTCACTCTAAATATGTTGATGTCCTTGGTTGTCATATAAATGTTGATGAACTTGTTGATTATCCTTTTGTGTCTTCCACTTCTATCCTTGGACCTCTTCCACCACTACTAAGGGCTTCACATCTGCCTTCCATCTTGGGTCCTTATGTCCCTTCACTTTCCCCTCCTAACTCTCCTAATTCATCATCCATCTTGGGTACTTACATCCCTCCATCTCCCATCTTTCCTCAAGATCAACATAGATGCATACCCTTGATTCCTTTTCATCCACCCATCCATCGAAATCAGTCATGTCCTCCTTTTTCTTCCACAAGTCCTGAGTTCTTTGGAAGTAACTTGAATGTTCAATACAAGAAAAAGAAGCAATACAAGAATCCAGAAAAAAAAAGATCACCATGTCTCCTTTAATCGACATAGAAGCATAAAGTCAAAAGAGATATCTAAGAAAAAAACTACAAGACAAGTATGGGTTCCAAAATCCATCATTAAAGATATTCTCTCTAGATCATTAAAAAAAAATTAAAAGCGTATGACTATATAAATTCCAAAATCTAACTTGAAAAAGTCTGATGTTGAGCAACAAGTGAAGTTGACATTCAAGCTTCCAAAGACTTCCACTTCATCTTCTTCCAAAAACATTCTTCCATTCCATGTGCCTAAACCACAACCTCTGCTATCCATTCACCATATTTCTTCATGTATTCCTTCATTCACATTTCCTCCATCCTCTCACCACTCTTCAAGGTGTGTGTTGATGTTGATCTTGCCTTCCTTTCCATCTACCCTTTCACAATCCTTCCATTCATTATCTTTCTACCTTCTATCATTTTTCCTCATTTGCCTATTCCTCCTATCTTCCAACCTCACTCGCTTTACATAAAACCTTATCCTCCATTTTTCTCTTCCATCTTCATTTCCCTATCAGCATCTTTGAACTTATCATTTTGAATCCTTGGCATATCATGGTTTATCCTTTCAAGGAGCATTATCTAAAAAGCTTGCCTTCTTCCAAAAAAAAAAAGAAATGAAAAAAATTTGAAAATGTGCCTTGGTGAAAACTTGGAAATAGGCACCTCGGTAGCAAAAGTAAAGAGAAATAAATTCATCCTATGGTGAAAACCACTCCCTTGTGGTACCTTGGATAAATACTGTGATGAAAACCTGGCAATCAGGCATCATGCGTAGTTCTTCTACATATTTCATCCATTCCATCTTCTCTCTTTGATCTTGATAATGTTGATCTATAAACGAACATTTGGCTATCTTGTGAGCTATCTTACGATGATCTTTCTTTCATTCCCTTCTTTTTTAGCTTTCATATTTATTTTCCTCCATTCATTCTAGCCTTTCGCTATCCTTTTCCCCTTTGGTCTTGATCTAATAAAGAAAGAGTAGAACACGATGCTTTGAAACCTCTTGACATGTGTACTCTTTTGGAATATATCATTTCCTTCTTTGGCATTACGCTTTTGTGACTTATCCTATGCTGGCCTTTCATTGCTTGTCCAAATGTACTTTACATGACAATTTTTCCCTAACTTGGGTACCGTTGAGGACTTTTCCCTTGAGAATTTCTTCCCTTCATTCTCCTTCATTCTCTTTTCTTCCATCTCTTCCACTAGCTTGCTAATCCCTCTTGTTCTCCACCTTGCTAGACATTAGGACTACACTATGTGAACTTGCTTGGGAGTTCGATGCATATTCTGTTTAGGGGCATCCTTTTTACATATTAAGCGGTACAGCTTATTAAGGTTGAAATTCCATCACTAAGAATCAGAATGCATGGTCTAGTAACTGATGATGACTACAGAGTGTCTAGGTTGCAAGAACTTGAACTACTAGATGAGCACAGACAAGCAACATATGATCATCTTAGAGTATATCAGAAGAGAATGTCTAGAGGTTACAACAAGAAAGTCAGACACAGAGAATTTTAGGTTGGCGATCTAGTCTTAAGAGAGAATCTTAAAAATCAATCACATAGAGAGCGCAAGGGGAAGTTTGAACCCAACTAGCTGGGTCCCTTTGTTATCATTGCTACTTTTGGCTTTGGTGCCTATCAACTCTCAATGACTGAAGGAGAATAGCTTTGAGAACCAATCAATGTTCTCCATCTAAATAAATTCTACGCCTAAGGCATTTAGTCTATGGTAAAAATGTTCTGAAAAAATTGAAAAAATTCTTGAAAAAATGAACATCTTGGTGAAAACCTAGCAATAGGCGCCTTGATAATTCACAAAAAAAAAATAAAAAAATATCAAAAGTACACAAAAATTGAAAAAATAAAAATACAAAAAAATGAGAAAAAGAAAAAGTGTCTTGGTGAAAACCTAGAAACAGGCACCTTGGTAGCAAAAATAGAATCTTTGCCAAGATGGTGAAAACCCAGCAAACGGGTGCCACTTGTTTCAAAATGCTCCATCTATCAGCGCAATCTTGGTCTTTCCCAGCTTTCAGTCTTGCTTTAGTTTGTACATATCTCTTAGTTTGTTCATGCATTCCTATTTTCAATAAGTCAGTCTGTACACCAATCAACTAAAGCGTTTGTATCCTATCAATGTTCAAACTTGGGGGCAATCAAAGTCATATCCTATGGCCTCCAATGTATCTTAGATGTATCATATCCAGTTAGAGTCCTTTGAAGCTTCATCCGAGTCAGTCAGTTTGTCTTGTCTCTAGAAAGGATTTTGCATCTACAACAATGCAATCAAACACAAATAGAAAATAATCTATGCTTTTACATACTTTTATCTCCTTGTATGCTTACTGATTCGCATTGATATTTTTGCATATTGTGTCCCTTCAAGCTCTTTGATGATGTCCTTTACAAGATTTAGAGAGTGATGACTGGGGGCATAATCTTTTGTTTGTCTTCTGCTTGTATGTGAAAATCTAACAACTTTGGAAATTCTGGATTGAAATGGTGTTTGTCTGTAAGAGCCTCTATCTTGAATTGGATGGCCATGAGTACCTTGACCATTGATACCTAGAAAATTCAAGGAAGTTTGATTTAACTATTATCTTTTTGAGTACGTTCTTTCTCCTATTGTGAAACACGATCTTACCTAAGGATGTGAACAATAAAGGGTCACTAAGGGTAATTCACATTGGATTTAGAATGATCTCTTGATTGTTTGATGTGTTTGCATGCAAGGTGTATTCAGGTCATCATGATGTTTATGTTCTGATGTTTATACAAATTGCTATATAAAAATGGACATGATATTCAAGTCATCTTGGCGTTTGTGCCTTGGTGCTTATATCTAATCTGACATTTCAAAAATAAAATCAATATTCATATATCCATGGTTGTCTAACCAGTGGGTGTTGTATTGATTCCTGCGCATACAAATTGATATTCTTATGTCTATGGTTGTATACACCTAAAAATGGTCACCTAGACTATTAGCCCCTTTTGCTAAATCTTCAATTGCTTGTTTTTGATCAAATCCTAGTTCTATCATTTATTTGATTATTTTCTATGGGCTAACCATTTTATCCTAAGTTTTTATTTATTAAAAAAAATATTTCCTCCCCTTTTAATAAATAAAAAGCCCCCCTTTTCCTCTTATCCTAAGTTGCACAAATAAAACATTATTCTTATTTTATAAAAAGAAGAAAAGCACTTTTTGTCTTATATGGACACAAAAGTCAACTCTTATTTTCTCATTGGAAGATACTTGTACACATGGATTGCTCCTCTTTCAAGCTCCACCCTTGATTAAATCTTTTTCCTCTGAATCTCCATGGTCCATTTTTTTTTCATTTCTTATAAAAGGAGAGCTTTCTTCTTCATTTTCATATCTTAAGTTTTCATGCTAATGTTATGTTGCAGGTTTTCTAGGTCACTTTGGAGCTTTTGAAGATTTGGAGCATTCTTGGCTTTTGCATCTACATGTTATCATAGTTTTCATTTCTTGCATTATCATGACATTCTTAGCTTAAATTTCCTTTATGCTTTAGATTAATCCATCTAGCTTAACTAGAAGGCTTTTTAATACTTGCATCTTTCATTTTCATAGCTTAGCTTGCATTTCCATTTCTAGCATAGCATTGCATTGCATTTTCATTCTTGATTCTTGAGGATATTGGCATTCTTGCCCTTGTCTTCATTGAATCGTCCATTTCATGGTTTACTAGCAAGGTTATAGGCTAAATAGCTCTAGCTGAGAGCATTCTTAAAACCCTTGCACTCCATGCCTAAGGAGCTATGGATCGATTTTTGAGACCTCATTCTTGAGTGTTCTTGAATGTAATGATTCATAGAAGTGTGGTCACATTTTCACCATACATTTTTGATGCCCACCGTGGGGCTCTAAGCCTCATTCTCTGCATTTTTATCAAGTTTTTTTTTTTTAGTGTCACTTTTTCGTCAATTTTGCGCAAACAGGAGAAATGCTGCTTATAGGAATTTTGTTCACGCCTGTGAGCATTCTGTTCACGCTTTTGAGCATTTTTTTCATGCCTGTGAGCAGTCTGTTGACACCTTTGAGAAATCTGTTCACACTTGTGCAGGTTCTATTGTCGCCTTTGCAAGTTCTGTTATCGCCTGTGCGCATTCTGTTTGTGCATCTGAACATTTTATTAAATCACCTACAGACATTTTGTTGTCACCTGTGGACATTTGTTTTGCGCATCTGCACATTTTGTTGTCACCTATGCAGGTTCTGTTGTCACCTCTGTAGGTTCTATTATCGCCTTTGTAGGTTCTGCTATCACCTATGCACATTCTGTTTGCGTGTTTGAACATTCTATTGTTGCCTACAAACATTCTGTTGCTGCCTTTGCACATTTTGATCACGTCTGGCAACTTTTAAATGTCGCGTATTTGCTGTTAAATGCTACCTGGTATTTTCTGTTGAATTTTGCTAGTTTGCTTGTTGTTTTCAATTTTTTTTCTGAAAATTTTAACATTTTCAAATCTATGCCACTTTGGAAAACGGGTGCCCATTTTTGAGAAATTTTTGCAAATGGTATCGAAAATCAAAGTGTGATATATTGTTGGAAAGGTCTTTCTGTACCTAATCCAACCATGATAGTTTCATTTTCAGATTTTGTCATTTGATCAGTTATTTTTTATAGATTATCTAATTTTTCATGTGCTAACCATTGTTAGATTTTGGATTTTGCTAACCTTTTGTTGGTCTAACAAGTTGTTTTGAAGGTGCTCTTGTTTTTATGGAAAATACTTAAAATTGCTTGAGGTACTTTGTTCCATCTCTACAACATTTGGATTTTGGGATTAAAATTGAACCTCTCATGTGTTTGGCTTGAGTGTTTATATGCTTTCATAGAAAACATTTCAATTGATGCTCATAATGGAAAATGAATGAACATAGATTTTTTTTTCATACAATTTTGTGTAAGTGAATGCTTGTGTTTAAACCTTAAGTAATTCTCGGTTCCAATATCAAATATCTCATTGAGTGATTAAGGGCATGGATTCATTCTTTGTTTACATAAGGAGTTAAATGCACCACTTTGTGGACTCACTCTATGTTTGCTTGGAAAGTTAAATATTCCATTGATTCAACCCTTTGTCATTTGTGAGTAGTATTGATAAGCAACTTTAGATTGCTTTTGATTGATCTTGTTAGCTAAATTGGGTGTTAGAATCACTTATTTCTAATTGCCCCTCATTACCACCCTTTGGATGCAAGGTCAACATTCATACATAGGGGAGGAGTCTACTTGAAAAGAGTGTTAAGTGTTCTACGAAGTTTTCCCCTTTTTATGCTTTCTTGATCTCATTAGTTTTCTAAGGTGTGGACTCACTTTGAGTTTGTGTGAGGAGTTAAATGTTCCACTTTTGGACTCATTTTGAGTTTGTGTGAAGAGTTAAATGTTCCACTTTTTGACTCACTTTGAGTTTGTATGAGGAGTTAAATGTTCCATCTTGTGGACTCACTTCACATTCACTTGAAGAGTTAAATGTTCCACTTTTGGACTCACTTCACATTCACTTGAAGAGTTAAATGTTTCACTTTTGGACTCACTTCACATTTACTTGAAGAGTTAAGTGTTCCACCTTTAGTGCTTTAAATACTTTTGATAGTGAATTACTTACTTTTTATTTCTAGAAGGCCTGCTTGGGGACACACCACCTCAAGGGATGACCTTAACTCTTGTGTTTTGGTGGAGTATAAATAGTGGGAGGTGAATCGAAAGATACCTCTCTTGGGAATTGAGTCTGATATCACTCTTGGCTAAGCCTTAAAGAACTTTATACCTTTGAGAAGTGAAGGAGGAGATTTGGGTTACCGTCTCCCCCTAGCTGTGTGATTTCAGATTCTTCTCATCTATGGATTTGGGCCTCATGTACCTTGCGTATATCGAGGACTCCCTTTAGCAAAGCTATGTATATCCCTGTAGATAGCTTGATAGGATGTTGTTGTGTTCTAAGTGCCTACTAAAACATTTTCAAGAACATACACAAGTAGAATCTTTAAGGAGTAGAAATACTAAGTCACTATTCTTGTTCATGTGCAAATTTGCTTTGCCCCTTGCTCATTGTTTGAAGACAATTGCTTGCTTGAACTCCTTGATTGCTATCTTATGTGCTTGATCCATGATAAAAATCTATTGATATACTTGATCTTTTAAAATTCTTCAAAACTGAGATTTTTATGTTCATTGGTCATAGATTCATACGACCCTGCAAAAGTGTCACCTTACTATAAACTGTCACCTTGTCTACTTGGAAAGTGTCACCCAGAACCTTTTGTTGTCTTGTTGTTGTTGCAATCCAGAGCTGCTAAACTTGCATTTTAACTTGTCGTAGAGTGTCTTTTTCTATTCTTACCTGAAGCTGGACTGTTATTTGCATGCTTAGACTTGTTCTAGACTAAAACAAGTGAGCTAAAACTATTAGATTTGAGCTTAACGAATGCTACTCTTGATCACTTGTCACATCATAATTACCTCTCTAGCTACTTGCTTATTGAGCTTCTTGCTCGTTGCTTGGCTTTAGTCAATTGATTGTTGTAAGTGCTTGAGCACTTTTGACGAGCCATCTCTCTATTGTTCTACTTTGATAAGTGATCTTTATTAGCTTTGCTTATCTCAAATCTAAGAATCTGTGTCTCATTCTATTAGTCAACCAACATCTCTTTTCATGCCAGTTACAACTCGGTCTCAATTTGAGCAGGAGAGTCATCCTCCGTTCAATTATACACAATTACCTTCTCCAACTAGATGCTCATGAGTGCCTATTAGCAACAATAGTTCTAGTTCTAACCAATCTAAGGATTCTAAGGCTACCCCATGGTACAAAGGAGGTTTCCTCTTTTTCACATTCAAGACCCCCAAAAACACGGACAGTGTCTCGCTTACTTTGACTGAACAAGAAAAATTTCAACACTTGCAAGAACATCTTGAGCATAAAGATAACCAATCACACTTAGACAAAGAACACAATCAACAAAGGATGGGATGCTACTAGGCGCATGGCTTATAGAGGGACATTTCATGAGCAACTTGAGACTAGTAATCATGAGCATAGATCTCTTTTTATCAATGGCAACAATGGAAATAACACGCCACCAAGATCTTCTCCAAGACCCACTTTTGGTATGCCTTCTTCACCTCCTAGACCTCCTCCCTCTTAACATGAGGCAGAGGCTGATGATGAGATTTCGAGTGAGGATCTTATGAGATTTGAACAAGATGTGGTCTCCCAATGAATGATGCATAAGCTTTTAGAGCATAATGGTGATCAATATTTTCAATATATGACTTCTAGAGGATACAAGCTTCCTCTTGGCTATGATGTCAGACAAATTGTCCAACAAAGAGTACCAACTGAATTGGAAGTCCTTCAGGAAGAACTGCGTTGGACAAATCAATGCCTTACCCAAATGGAAATAGACAGAGAGACCCCAAAGGTCTCTTTTGTAGAATCAATTTGTGCTCTTCCCTTTGATAGGAGTCTATACATGGTCCCGTTTCCTAGGGATATTGAGGTTCCCAAATATGACAAGTATGATGGAAATGGTGATCCTCATGACCATGTGCATCACTTTTATGCTCTTAACATGGACTTTCTTCATGAAGACACATTTCTTCTATGATTATTCCCTCGAAGTTTAAGAGGCCAAGCTTTGGAATGGTTTGCGAAATTGAGACCACCTCTTAAGACTTTTGATGAGTTGGCTCAGCGATTTACCTAGCATTATTCTTACAACATCCAACAACCTGTCACCGTGATAGATCTTGGTAATCTAAGACAACATCAAGCTGAGCCATTTGCAACTTACATACAATGTTGGAGGTCATTGTATTCTAGGTATCCTCGCCAGTTACCCGAGAGAGAAAAGATTGACATTTTCATCAACACTCTTGTGCCTGAGCTATATTATGATTTACGGAAACAACTGTTCTCTTCTTTCAATGACATGATTGAAAGTGCATATCGAATTGAGGATGTAGCTATAAGAAAAGGGGATATTGTTATTAATAAAGATGCTGAAGGCAATGGAAAAGACAAGAACAAACCTTGGAATAAAAACAAGTATGTTGTTAATGATGGGGTTGTTGACGCTCCTAAAGCTAAAGAGCCTGCTTTCAATCTCTCCAATGCTATCTATGCAGCAAAAAAACAAGAAGCTGCCAATGCTCATAGTGCTCCTAAACCTCAATATGTAGATAAGCCTAAGAAGTCATTTTGAAAGTGAGTCTATACCAAGTTGGCAGAACCTTATGATGTGATCCTTAAGACTTTGGTTGATAATGGATATCTTACGCTTCCTGATAAACCTGGTAACTAGGATCCGATAAATAGGCCTTATTGGTGGCAAGAGGATTCTTATTATCATTATCACAGAAACAAGGGACATCCGACAGATGATATTAAGGATGATATTCAGGATCTTATTGAGAATGACACAATCTCCACTGATGGATTAACTAAAAATTCTGATCACACAGCTTTCAAAGATCCTCTACCTAAGCATGATAAGGGGGAAACCTCTCAAGCACATAAGAAGAATCATGATGCTAAGATTAATTACACGTATCCTTCTAATACGCCTGTGATCAACATGGTAGAGCCCATTGAGAGTGTTTTAATGATGAGGTTTCAAGAGGATAATAAAGCCAATCATGGTAAGCCAAAGTTGGTCTTGCAAACACATGGTAGTTCATCTTCCCAAAGTGAGACACTGAATGTTGTTACTAGGGGGCAAGCCAAGATTGTCCTTAAAACTGTGCAAGATCCCAAGCAAGCTTTGCCTTCCAAACAAGCGACTCCTTCAGCCACCCTTAGCTATGATCTTGTCCAACATTTTCAAAAGACACCAACATAGATATCTATCCTTGAGTTGCTTTGGTTATCCCCTTCGCATAGAGAAATTCTTGATGAGGCTCTATGTACAACATGTGTTCTCAATGACATTGATCCAGATCAATTTTAGGCTATGGTCAACCACATTTCATCTCCGCTATCTCTCTCCTTTTCTATAGAAGATGACATATCTATTGATCACCCACATAATCTAGCTTTACACATTGAAGTTCTAGTCTACCACACTCGTGTCCACCGAGTCCTAATAGACAATGGTGTAGGGTTAAATATTATTTCTTTCAATGTCATACAACAATTGGGTTTGTCAGAATTTGCTATGGATTCTAAAAAGAAGATTACTATAAAAGCTTATGATGAAGTGGAAAGATCTTCCAAAGGTCTTGTCACGCTGCCTATCCGAGTGGGCCCTATCATGAAAGATATTAGCTTCCAAGTATTGGACATCCCACTCACATATAACATTCTTTTGGGTCATCCTTGGATCCATGACATGTAGGCTGTCCCTTCCACTTATCATCAGTGCGTCAAATTTCCATACAATGGCACTGAAGTTGTGATTCCTGGAGACCATACTATTGCTATCAATGCTCTTGCTGCTGAGAAAACACTTAAGATGATGAGCCTCAGTATGGGTGAATATACGCTGGATTCCTTTGCTTCTATACCTATTTCTCCTAGGTCATATGGGAGACCTTCTAATTAGATGAAGCCTTCCACTTCTACTATGATGATCTTTGATACTTTTGTTCCTTCATTCGTTCCTTTAGAAGCAAAAAGAGAAGAACAAGATTTTTAAGAGTGGATCTATAGAGAAGATGAGGGTAGATTTTCCCTCCTTGATAATTCCAGAAATACTCCCATGCTCAGTAATTCAGACACAGATACAGATGAGTCACCACTGCACACTATGGTTCAAATGGGAGATGATCTTCCTTCTAATTCACTTCTTTGGGGAGAAGAATGTATACCTACTAATGATATGGCTGAGGCCTCTATATCTAGAACCTATGTGCCTAAAGAATCATTGAACTATGATAGACAACATCGCAACATTGCATGACTGCTACAAAGAGGTGATATCTCACCTAATGACATGAGTATCTCTACTTCTCAGCATCTTAAGCCTTTTCCAAAAGATTCTTCCTTGACAGATATGGATGTTGATGTAGTTCATACCTCTCATAACCCACCCAACATAGTTGATGAGTCTCGTGTCAGGTCTGATGAGTTTGTTCCCCATATTGCCTTAGTCAACTATGTTGGTCCTTCTATGACAACTCTAGATCTAGCTACTTTTGGAGCTTACCCTATAGGCTTGACCTCTCTTGTCACTAGAGATGACATCCCTCGCATAAATGCTATTGAACCAGTCACTTCATTTCATCTCACATCAACACCTATTGCTTCTTCCACCAGCGAACTAGCAACAAAAAGGACTGAATCAACAATCAAGTATCACAGTCATCAAGTCAAAAGAAAAGAGCAATGGTTAGATGGAGAAAACCACATTGTGGTGGTATCCAAACTTAAGAAAAGTAAAAATAAAAATTTTCTCAAAAATAATGATTATCAAATACAAGATGACAAGCTGACTCTCTACAAATAAATGGTGCACTACTTCAAGCATGATCTCATATCTGTTACACTTCAGCCCATTCCTAGAGCTAGGAACAAAGTTTCTAATGCCTTGGTTACTTTGACATCCATCTTACAAATGAAAAAGCATAAATTTTGCTTCAAGTTCCTGGTGGATGAATTATGCTATCCTGCTCACAAGTCCTACCATCCTGCCATCTTTTCATGTCTTCCACCTTATATTCCTCTTGAAACTCCACCATGCCATTCTTTCTGCCATCCCTTACACTTTGCCTTTGTCTCTGGTGACTTGTATAGGAAGGGTCTAGATGGAACTCTCCTTAAGTGTCTAGAAATAGAGGAGTCAAAAAAAGTGCTAGCTGAAATCCACGATGGCATATGTGGATCACATTCTAACGATCCTTCACTAGCTCAGACATTTCTTAGGGCTGGTTATTATTGGTCAAATTGGTTGAGACCTCCTATCATCACAGTTGCAGCATTTGGGCCTGGGGCCTATCAGTTCTCTACATTAGAGGAAATAGATTCTTGATGCCCGTTTATGTCTGGGGCATTCTTTGTACATATTTTATGATCCTGAAAAAATTCCAAAAAAATTCATAGCTGATGCTGAAAAAATCCTAAAAAGCATAAAAAGTACTGCAAAAAAAAGAGCATCCTATTGAAAACCTAGCAATAGGCGCTTTGATGTCTCACCAAAAAAATAAAAAAATAAAAAAAAATTGAAAAAGGGCCTTGGTGAAAACCTGGAAATAGGCACCTTGGTAGCAAAAATACAAAAAAATTATTAAAAAAGTCTTGAAAAAATTGCAATAAATCTATCAAGTGGTGAAAACCTATAAACATGCGCTGCTCGCGACCCTTTGCACCTATGTCTATCAGTCTTGCATGGCGCTCATTCACTCCACTTCTCACTTTGCCTCTCCTAGCCTGGAATTGACTCTTGTCTTAGTCTAGGGGGCATACGTTGTTTTAAGCTTATCTTGGGTCTCTTTGTGCATTTGGGTTTCTTAGGCACCTCACAAATAGTGTTTTTCAACACCACCCCAACTATGTTTTTCAACACTACCCTAGCGTCGAGTGTTTCTTAACACTTATCAGATGTCCTACCCGCAGTCTAGAT
Organism: Chamaecyparis obtusa; assembly: GCA_027943335.1. Lineage (NCBI taxonomy): Eukaryota > Viridiplantae > Streptophyta > Pinopsida > Cupressales > Cupressaceae > Chamaecyparis > Chamaecyparis obtusa. The sequence goes on from BSBK01006799.1 coordinate 916,706, forward strand.
GATGCAATATTTCTCCCTAGCAGATGCGATACTCACAGTTTGACTCTATGACCTACACACACGCACTTGACTTGTTGAGACTTGCTTGGCTTTATTTTCTTTGCGTGCTGTCTATGATGATTTCTTTGCTGAGTGATCTCCCCCTATGATCATTTTTGATGATGCATAGCTAGAAGACTGAGGGAATGAGAACATGTTTTATTGCTTTTTCTTCTTGTGGGTATATTTTGTTGGTCCTAACTGTCATGAACATTTATGCTGGTCTTACTTGACACTATGGATTGAAAAGGTATTATCCTTGACTGTTATGCGAGTGCATGCTTATAGTCATCTTGACTTTGTGTGTCTTGATACAAGTATAATCTCACCATATCAAACTTAGGTAATCTCACTGCACTAGTCATCTTGACCTACATGTCTCTGATGCCTAGGTGAGATTTCCACATTTCTATCTGATATAGATCATATTCAGATTCACATAGTTATTCTAGTGTGTATTGTATGATCTTGTGACACTACCAATAATGCTCGATGATGATTATTAGATGTCTATTAGCATTGTGACCTTGCAAGTAAACCAATTTTCATGTAGCTTGCATTCTTAGGTTCATGTTAGTTTAGTCTTGCATCTTGCATATGGAGAGAGCTCTCCTTTATCTTTCATGGACTTGTTAATCAATTGCGTTCACCTTTCACTTCTTCCCAATCATGTCTTTCACTTCTGGTCTTTCATATCCCATCATTTTCCTTTCATTTCGGGATCGAAACTGAAATTCAAGTTCACCTTGATCATCCAAATCACCTTTTCCCCCTCTTTCGCATAGTTGGCTGACCTTTTGAGGCATGATCCTTTGATCTTCACTGGGGCATTCTTCACCTTTTCATCTCCATCTCTTTCAAACTTCTAGTCTTTCATTCACTTTCAATCTCAAGTTCAAATTCTTCCCCCTCCGTGGTGTTTTCGGGTTGAGGGATCGCTTGGTTCGTGCCCCGGGTCCCATGTGTGGGGCATACCTTCACTGCTTAATGGTTATTCTATTCTCTTTCTTTGATTATGATTTCTAGTGATTTGATCATGTCTCTCTTGCTTTTGCTTTCCCTCTACCTGATTTCACTTTCGATCTCGAGGGGGCAGACACATCATATCTTATTGGCTATCTCTTTCCTAAGTGTTCAGTACTGTCGCTACCAGGCTGACCATGCAGGATTTGCTATTTTTTTGCACTTCATTCTTTGGAGTCAGAATGTATTGCTTGCCTTCTTGGCTATCTCTTGCTTTCTTGGCTGATCTGAGTTACTTTGTGATCCCAAATTGATCTCACATTTCAACTTCATTCTTTGACTGCATGTGTTCCCATATTGATCACATATTAGTCAAAGAGGGACAAATGTATACACCTAAAAATGGTCACCTAGACTATTAGCTCCTTTTGCTAAATCTTCAATTGCTTGTTTTTGATCAAATTCTAGTTCTATCATTTATTTGATTATTTTCTATGGGCTAACCATTTTATCCTAGGTTTTTATTTATTCAAAGGAATATTTCCTCCCCTTTTAATAAATAAAAAGCCCCCCTTTTCCTCTTATCCTAAGTTGCACAAATAAAATATTATTCTTATTTTATAAAAAGAAGAAAAGCACTTTTTGTCTTATATGGACACAAAAGTCAACTCCTATTTTCTCATTGGAGGATACTTGTGCACATAGATTGCTCCTCTTTCAAGCTCCACCCTTGATTAAATCTTTTGCCTCTTAATCTCCATGGTCTATTCCTTTTTCATTTCTTATAAAAGGATAGCTTTCTTCTTCATTTTCATATCTTAGGTTTTCATGCTAATGTTATGCTGTAGGTTTTCTAGGTCACTTTGGAGCTTTTGAAGATTTGGAGTATTCTTGGCTTTTGCATCTACATGTTATCATAGTTTTCATTTCTTGCATTATCATGGCATTTTTAACTTAGATTTCCTTTATGCTTTAGATTAATCCATCTAGCTTAACTAGGAGGCTTTGTAATACTTGCATCTTTCATTTTCATAGCTTAGCTTGCATTTCCATTTCTACATAGCATTGCATTGCATTTTCATTCTTGATTCTTGAGGATATTGGCATTCTTGCCCTTGTCTTCATTGAATCTCCCATTGCATGGTTTACTAGTAAGGTTATAGGCTAAATAGCTCTAGCTGAGAGCATTCTTAAAACCCTTGCACTCCATGCCTAGGGAGCTATGGATCGATTTTTGAGACCTCATTCTTGAGTGTTCTTGAATGTAATGATTCATAGAAGTGTGGTCACATTTTCACCATACAATGGTTTCATAACTAGTGGGCATTGTATTGATTTATCTAGTTACCTAAAAGTTCAATGATGACAACAAATCGACACATGATCAGTGACTAGGTCCTAGGTCCTAGGTCCTAGGTTTTCATTTCATTATACATTTCATTTTGCACTTTGCATGATCTCACAAATTGCTTGAACACTTAAATGATTCTTCAAAAACTAAATGCTAAACATGACCACAAGAGTTGAATCTCACATGAAGGTTCTTCCAACAAAACAACAAGTAGAATCATTTTTTAGGATCAAAATCAAAATCTAAGATCATTCATATTATTAACTACTTGCATAATCAACCTTCAATCATCACAAAAATCTAGTATTCAACTTAACTAACTATCTTACATCAAACTATCAAAATTTTAACTTGGTCAACTATGGTCAACTCATGGTTTCACCTAGTTAAACTTGGTCTCCAGGACCTCTAAACGATGCAGAACGCGTTCTCAGACGTGTATAACCACTTCTCAAATCAATTAACATGCTTCTAAACTATAACGCTGACTTTTCTTGTCAGATTTCAATTTTAATCCCAAAGGGGGCATGGTATTGCACATCATTCAAAGTTTGTAATCTAATTTGAAATCAAATCTTTCCTCAGTAATCAAGACAACAACCACGTCTAGTTGTTGATTCATCAAAAAGACCTCATCGCTTGGGGCAAAGTAATCATCATTTGGGGCATATCAGATTCATCGAGATCCATATCAATCTGGTATTCTCTTAATCTTGTAATTTGTATCAATTTTTCGTAACCATTGATTCATTAGTGTTATTTCCTTGGTTCTTCATAATTGAAGGGTTCAAATGTGATACCAATGTGATTCTTATTGACAATTGGGTTTGGAATCGGTCACTCACTTCTTCGCAATCATAAGGTTCATAATCAAGCATTTTGACACTTCTTCACAATCATCAGTTCATTGCTGTTATAGTTAACATTATCTTTGGTCATTCAAAACCTAATATCTTCGAATCTTTCAATCAATTTTTGTTTCATATCAATTTCAATTTCAAACATCAGTTTCAACATCATACACAGATTGTCTTTGAACCACTGCGCTTCGCACATTAATTCAAAGAGGGGCAAAATGTAATACCCAAAAAATGGGCTATAAGTTCATTAACCTCCTATATCGACACATCGAATGAAATCAACATCAAAGTCCTAACCTAAGGCACATTGACACATTATTGAATCCTAATTGATTATCATAAATTATGCATCAGGGAATATTCCTTATTCCTATTTATCCTAGTTATCTTTAATTTAATGATTATTTGGCGATAAATCTTATTTATCCTAAAGTTTGATTAATTGAATATTCTAAATATTTAATTAATTAGATTTAATACTGCCATTTAATTATTTAATTAGATTTAATTATATTTATTCTTAAATTGTGTTATTTAATTTTGACAATAAATCAAATATCCTATGACTAATTGATTAACTTCTTATTTAGTTAATTAATGTCAATTGTCAAATTTAATAATATAGTTTTGAATAAAAGTTTGATTTAATAATTGATTAACCCATAAATCAATTGTTTTATTTTTAAAATTAGTTAAGTTGAGGATAAATCACTTTAGTTATTTATTTAATTCATAATTATTATGCACATCCAAAAAAATAGTTAAACTTTAAATCAGAAAATCAATTCAAGTTGTTTTAAAAATAAACTCAACTCTCTTTTGAGTTGAAAGTTGATCTCAACTTCTGATTTAAATCAAAAAGTTGTTTTTGCATGATTTTTGTGAGTTAACTATCTTTAATTCCTTGTTGACTCAAAAATCAACCTGAGTGATGTATGGCTTTTTCCATGCATCCTCAAAGCCCTAGATTTCTATAAAATCAAGGCCCAGATCTTCATAAATCATCTCACAAGTTTGCATACTTACTTTGCCAAAATTAATCCACGAATTTGCACAATCACGCTGGTGAATTGACATCTGAAGAATTCAAGCTTCTTTGCAAATCAACAACTTTTGTGAGATCAATCTTGTTTTTAATCATTGTAGTTTCATATTTAGCATATCATTGTTAGCTTGCATTGCATATCAGTTTTCTTTCATCTAGAATAGATTTCATACAGTTTATTTCATCTTATTGCATCTAAAATACTAAAAATATAGATTAATTTACATTCACCTCATATGTAGATTCTGCATTCAAATCCTTCATTTAGGTGTCGTTAAGGTCATTGGTCTCGGTCTAATTTGAGAATATATAGTCGCATCTACTAGAAGGCAGTAAATCGCCTTGTTAGATTAGTTTCCATTTCACTGCACGATTTTGATTTTAGCTAACCTCTAATATTTTACTGAAGTGTTGTGTCTACAGCTAGGTAAAAAATTCACACACACATGGTATTGCACATCATTCAAAGTTTGTAATCTAATTTGAAATCAAATCTTTCCTCAGTAATCAAGACAACAACCACGTCTAGTTGCTGATTCATCAAAAAGACCTCATCGCTTAGGGCATATCAGATTCATCGAGATCCATATCAATCTGGTATTCTCTTAATCTTGTAAACTGTATCAGTTTTTTGTAACCATCAGTTCATTAGTGTTATTTCCTTGGTTCTTCGTAACTGAAGGGTTCAAATGTGATACCAATGTGATTCTTATCGACAATCAGGTCTGGAATCGGTCACTCACTTCTTCACAATCATAAGGTTTAGAATCAGACATTTTGACACTTCTTTGCAATCATCGGTTCATTGCTATTATAGTTAACAATATCATTGGTCATTCAGGACCTAATATCTTCGAATCTTTCAATCAATTTTTGTTTCATATCAATTTCAATTTCAAACATCAGTTTCAACATCATACACAGACTGTCTTTGAACCACTATGCTTTGCATAGTAATTCAAAGAAGGGAAAAATGTAATACCCCAAAAATGGGCTATAGGTTCATTAACCTCCTATATCGACACATCGAACGAAATCAACATCAAAGTCCTAACCTAAGGCACATCGGCACATTATCAAATCTTAATTGATTATCCTAAATTCTGCATCGAAGAATATTCCTTATTCCTATTTATCCTAATTATCTTTAATTTAATGATTATTTGGCGATAAATCCTATTTATCCTAAAGTTTGATTAATTGAATATTTTGAATATTTAATTAATTAGATTTAATATTGCCACTTAATTATTTAATTAAATTAAATTATATTTATTCCTAATTATATTATTTAATTTTGACAATAAATCTAAAATCTCATGACTAATTGATTAAATTCTTATTTAATTAATTAAAGTCAGTTGTCAAATTTAATAATATAGTTTTTGAATAAAAGTTTGATTTAATAATTGATTAACCCATACATCAATTATTTTATTTTTAAAATCAGTTAAGTTGAGGATAAATCACTTTATTTATTTATTTAATTCATAATTATTATGCACATCCAAAAAAATAGTTAAACTTTAAATCAAAAAATCAATTCATAATTATTATGCACATATTGATTTACACTACCTTTATCTTTAGGATCCACTGATCTCATGTCCACTTGTAATGGCCTTTTTGGACCACTAGTAATACCCATGATATCTACACCAGTGGGATTGACACTTGATTCAAATCAAATTTGAGTGCTTGGAATTTAGGTGGAACTAGATTTGAAGATGGAACAAATGAAAGTGCAAGGGTATGAGACTAAGTAGTATTTTTTTTATGAATCTGATAATTCAACTCCAAGGACTGGTTTCTCACCATATTTTGGTGGAACTGGTGGGACAGGTAGAAACCAAGGCCCTTGTCCTGTGGGCCCAGACCACCCCAATGTGGAAAGCCCATTTTTTCTATAATTTCTACCCCTTTGGTATATTTTTCTTTTGTGGACACATCAACTCCACTACTAATTTAATATACATTAGTGAATGTGGTATTCACAAAATCCTACTCACACTCATTATCTGGATGATCATCATTGTTGTGATATGATTCATCTGGATGCTCCTTATTCTACAAATCGCTAAATATTTGATCCTCTTCCACTTCATAAAGAACTATAGAGGTCTTTGGCTCGCTGAGATTCTTCCTCATTTCCCAAATATTAGAAATTTTGGTTTGAGTCCAATTACCATCTATACATTCATCCACTAGGTCTTTTGGAATAGATTTTCTAGATGGTTGAGTATCTTTCTAATATAAATTTTATGATGTCATGGGTTGCACTTTTCCTTTTTGTTTATGAAATGCAATAATTTGTGATGACAATTCCTGTATTGAAATATTATTTTCAGCGGTGTATTTCTCCATCTCTTTTTTAACCTTGTCCCAAGACTCCATGTTTTTAAATTTTTCTATCAATGGCATACTCTCATGTTGGCATTTGCTTGCAGAGTTCCCATTCTCTCTAAGCTTTGTTCCAATTATGTTGAGTGGATCATACTACTAGTGACTATCAACATCAAATAGAAAAATTGAAAAAAAAATTGTGTCACTTTGAATCCTCTTTTGTCAAATGTGAACCCTCCAAATGAGAAAGGAAAGGAAGGAAATATCATTTTCTTTTGCTGACCATTAAAGAGTACATATGTTCTCTCCATCTTCCGTACATATTCCAATGTAAATATCCTCTCTGTCACATGTATTGGAAGTTTTTAGGGTTCTACCACTGAACTGTAAAGCCTTAACACGGTGTAGTCTTCCATGAAGTACCAGTTAGCCAATTGTATTTCACTTCTGAGTTGAATGAAATCTCTACAAGAAACATACAATATAGGCATTGGAGTGCCTATAAATTATGATACACCGGTGCCAAAAAGAAGTCTACAAAATTGTTGTAGTTCCTTATGTTATCACTCATCTTTATCTTAGGTGTCCATTGATATATTTTATTTTGGACCTGACTGCGAAGCTTGTTTGTCTAAAATATTGCATGATGCTTTGCTAAGAGAAGATAAAACAAGTAGGTTGTGAATCTAAATGTCTTTTGTGAGCCTCTTTTAATCATTAGTAATTGTTCTTGCATGCAATGAACAATGTGCTCAATAAAACTATATTTTACTGGTTCATTTTCACAATGAATATGAAAAATCATTTCAAGAATGTTGACACCCACTTCTTTCTTACTATCCAATCCCAAACAAAATGCTAGCAAGGAAATACTATCCTGAATCCATTGCACAAAAATATCATAATCATAAGGAGGCTTATGATATGGATTCAGACTAGAACCACTTGTTATTCCTCTGATATACTAATCTTTTTGTGTTGCATCTACCTTTTCATAATCCTCTACCAACTTTCCCAAGTCAATGTGCACGTTTGAGTTTTGTTGCTCAAACCCTAGGTCCAACAGACTAAAAAATTCACTCTCGGTTATGGACAAAATTTCCTCCTAACTATTTTTGTTCACAATTTCTTTTCTATTTTCATCATAATTTTTGGCATAGACCATGACAATTTTTGGGCAAGGGAATACTTGAGGTAACGCCATGCATGCCGACCCAACAACCCAGAGTGTAATTTTATTTGTCCTTGCCTTTACCATGCTTTTAAATAGACAAAATTTTGAATCCTTCTTTGGATCATTCCACTTATTTTCAAGTGCAAATCTAATTTCCATTATTCCCTTATTTCCATGGATAATAGGATCATAAATATCATGGAATTCATCAGTGAAACCTAGTGTTTTAACTAGATTGTGGAAGTTTGTTATCTTTGTCTCTTGACTTTGCCTTTTACTCATAATCTTGGTATTTTTTTTCCCATCATGGTAACTGGTATCACTATTTACTCGTAGGAAAATTCTAATAATTATACACAACTACAATTTACAGGGGTGATTCAAAATTAAACCCTAATTCTTTTTCTATAATATAAACAGTAAAGTTGTAAACCACAAGATTTGAAAAATTTAAAATGCCAGATGTAGGTGTTCAGGATTTTAGTAGTTACCTATAATTTCAATTTGTGCAGACTATGAGTGGGAAGAGAGATGAGAGACTCTATTGCATTCCTCGGACCTCCATCCTCAACTTAGAAGCCATAACCCCTTTCTAAATCTCCAATACTAGTTAGAACTAAAAAACTTAGATTGAAAACCTATAGGGAAAAAATTGTACAATATTTAGTCATCATTCGTATCACTTTCATTGCTTCTTTATGAAGACAAATATTTGATGTCACTAGGACACATTTCACTTAATCATTTGAAATTAAAACTTTAGTCAGACACCTAAAATTACAACATTTATTAAATAATCCATTTTGCAGTTTACTCCAATTTAGATTTTAAGTATACTTAGTTGAGGGTTAATTCATGAAACATGCCTTGTTTCTGTGGGATATTTAGAAATAGAGGTGATCGTTCCCCAAATCAACCTGAAATACACCTTTAGTCATTGATCTATGCTCATCCAATAGTCATTATTAGTCACTATCAGGTGTCATAGGTCCCATTAATTTTTGCCTTGGTAGTACTAGTAGTCACCTAGTCACCTCACGAGTCCAACGTCATTATTGAATGACACTAACCATGTGAGTGGACACACATCATAATTCTAGAATGGGTTTGCAAAAATGGGTTTTCTTTTCCCTTTTGGCCTAAAATACACCTTCGGTCGTTGATCTATAATCATCCAACGGTCATTGTTAGTCAGTATCTGGTGTCGTGGCCACGTGGGTCCCATTAACTTTTGCCTTGTTAGTACTAGTAGTCACCTAGTCACCTCATGAGTCACACATCATCATCGAATGGCATTGACAGTTGACCGTGCAAGTGGACACATGTCATGATTCTGAAATGGGTTTGCAAAAATGGGGTTTCTTTTCCCTTTCATCCTAAATCCACCATACATTGTTGATCTGTGCTCATCCAACGACAATTTTCATTCACAATCAAGAAATTTAAATGAAATTAAATATTTAACAATTAATTATATATTGAGTAATTTTTAACTTGAACTTTAACATTGAATTGAATTGAATTATTTCTATTTGTATTATAATCAAAATTACATTATTACACATTGATATGGCAGTGGCACATTGACAAATTTGGCAATTAGCATATATTTAATCCAAATTAATTAGTAAACAATAATAAAAATCTTGTTTTGTCTCTGGACTGTAAAAAATAGCAACTTGCAAATTTTAGCGAACTTGCAAAATTTACATTAATATGTTCTTAAAATTTACAATTGTCGTAGTTCCTCCAAAATTTCCCAAAACAACTAAACTAATACTATTATAGGGTATCCAATGCATAAAAAACAAACTAAAATGAAGTTGCAAATTTGTCATTGATATTTTCTACAAATTTACAATATTCGGACTTAGAGTCCCTCCAAAACTTTAAAGACAAAATGAGGGAGGTTGTGAGGTAGTGGAAAAAAACCTACTATAATCTATAAGGCATTGGCATCCGAAAAAATAAAATACAAAAACCCTTTGATTTAAAATTTCAAGCCATAGGGTCCTGGGTAACACAACACTAAGGATTTTCCCCTCTATCTAAGTAGAACTCTTCAGAGATGATAAGCCCTAAGAATTCATACAACCATCCATAGTCCCCAATTCATCCAAGAGAAACCATTTTTCGAAGAAAATCCCTACCAATCTACGTCCATTTCCTATGGCGCGTCAACTGCTCAACATTCAGGTTCAAAAGAAAAGGTTGCATGGCCACATTTTGGCCTAGCTAGAGAAGCTTGGGTAAATCATTTTCCCAAGGGATCCCCACCCCTATTTGTGCAAAAATGACAACCTAAACCTCATCATCCAAGAATTCTTGTTTGAATACCTTCCTTAATAGAAAGAGCATATCCACCTTGTCTCCTTCGAGATCTAGAAGAGATGCCAAAAACTAAGATGTAATATCTATGTTAACTCGGTATCTGTCAATATTTTCTAGAAATTCACAAACCAACACCATCCTCACAACCTCATTTGTAAAGGAACCAACCTCCTTGCAAACTGATTCTAGTGTTTGGTCTGAGACCAGGCCCAAAAAGGCCTTTTGATCCTCCTCAGATGTGCTTATCAAACAGATAAGAGTGTCCATCTTAAGAAAACCACTACCATAATATCAAATATTAGAATGTGATAAAATTATATAGCCTAAAGACCTAAACTAGAGGTAGACTTTCAAGTACTTAGTAGAGGCAGACCTAAACCAAAGGAGAATTGAAGAAGAAAGAAGCATAGATCATCTATAACTAGCCCTCAATTATTTCTCTAACCTTATTAATTCATTTGTCCTTCAAAATTTTCTAAGTCTTTCATATTAAATGCACGAGTGTGTGAAAAAGTGTCATGACATGTAACATTACCCAGTTTAATGTCAGTGATAAGACATTTCTTTTATTAACTGCAACTGTGATACATTATCAACTATCCACACAACCTACTAGTACTAACCAGTTGTAAGACTTGATACATTTAATACATTTAAAATGGTGAAATGATCAATATTAGGTATGTGTGGATTCTAAATAGTCCTCAATTCTTTCTCTAACCTTATTAATTCATTTGTCCTTCAAAATTTTGTAAATCTTTCATATTAAATGCATGAGTGTGTGAACTTAGAAAAAGTTTCATGACATGTAACATTACCCAATTTAATGTCAGTGACAAGATATTTATTTTATTAACTACAACTGTGATACATTATCAACCATCCACACAACCTACTAGTACTAACCAGTTGTAAGACTTGATACGTGTAATACATTTAAAATGTTGAAATGATCGATATTAGGTATGTGTGGAACACAAGAATCATGCATAAAATTTGGTAACTAATTAAGGCATTATTTTCTTGACATGATGTTGCATTAATTAGATCATGTTTATGGTGCAGATTAATTTGATATGTGCCAACATTCCAGTGACTTCCTGGAGAACTATGTTTCCTTTAAGAAATTGGAGCCAAAATTAAACTTCAACCATTGATCTAGGATCATCAAACGGTCTCAAATAATACATTTAACATTATAAAATAATGGATGTTACTGTTAGGTTACGTGTCGATGTGACTATACACTGTTGAATCTACAATAAAATTGTGTCCCATCTTTTGAAAATCACCAATAAAATATATTTTTCCCATAATTAACAAATGATTGGCCAATAAAAGAAATAAATTAGCTAGGATTAGCTAGGATTTTACACTTTTCCTTGGAGGGGATTTCTTAAAGTTATCCCTTCCTAGATGTATTATTTCATTATCAATATTGTTATGACTGAGACCTATTTTTATTGGGTCGAGATCATCTCAGACAATATAGATTGAAAGCTATGGGAAGTTTAAACCACAAAGCAATTTTTCACAACTTCCTTCATGGTTTGGTTGATATCTTGCCGTAGAAATATGGCCAAATGGGTGATCAACCAATTGAAGACATTCTAGGGGAGTATTACCCATGGCTCCAACTAGAAATTTTCCCATTTTATTTATAGAGTAAATGATGTCATATATAACTAGATAATAAGGCTCAATCAAGATGTCGGGTTTTGGTTGTCCAAGGCATCCATGACCCTATTTGAACCATGGAGGTGTTGGTTTTGGAAGTTTTGTAAGCACATCTATATTTGTGTGTCCAGGTTCATGAGAAAGCCTTTCCTTCTCTCATGACACTACTGTGGTTGAATCATCTTGCTAGAGTTTTGCAGGCAAATTGTGGAGACCCATAACTTATTGACATCTAAGAAGATTAAAGTAGTGGGATTACCCCTCTCATACAGGGATTTAAAGTGTACCCTAGCCATAATGAAGGAGGAAAAAATAAAAATGAAGAGTCTTATTTTGGAGAAATTTTATTTGTAGTATCTTCAATACAACCTGCGAGGCATAATAAAGAAGGCAATGCTTGCCATTTTTGTTGGTCATCTCCCTCACCTTGAAGATTTTTGGGTGGGTAGTCGGGATGAGTTTGATGTATGCCAACACTGATAGCATCAGCTCATGGCTCATTAGATGGAGGGTTTTGGGCTACAAATATTCCCTAAGAAATTTATTGATAGATAGTGATTTTGGATCCCATATTTGATAGATAGAAAATAGGAGACAAGCCACTCCTAAGGGTTAGCTGGGAGGAGAAGGAAGTATATGATATAGATGTAGTCATGCAAGGAATTGTGGATCAAAGCCACATAGTTTTTGAAATATTTTTCCTAAAGAGCATCAAAATAATGATGTCGGCCCAACCCTCTCAATAATATGAGAGGTGTGATAAGAAGAAAGATGATTCCTCATTCATCTAGCCAGATCCCCTCTAGATAGCCCCAATAGGCATAATTATTAGAGAATAAGGGACATAGATTAACAAATCATGGAAACTCATTTTTGGTACCCAAAAAAGAGTCATTATCAAACTTAGTACAGAACCTATGCCATCTACACTACCTCCCCATACAACCTTGAGATTGATTCTCCCCACCTTAGGCATCTGACACATCGACATAGAAGAAGCAGGTGTTGAGGGAACATAGGATGTTCCCTTAGTGCATCCTAAGAAAAAGAAAAAGGAATATACAAGTCATGGTGGATGATTTTTCCATTGAGCCTAGCTCTGAAGGTGAGCAAGGTTTCAATGACACCCAGGATTTGGAGACCAAAGCACCAATAGAAGAGCCTACATTCAAGAAGGTTCTAGATTTTGTTGACCTGGACACCAGAGCCACCAAAGAGAACCTCAATGAAGTATTAACTAAAGAAGATCACGAGCGCCTCTTTTGAGAAGTAGAAGAGAATAAGAGAAAAGAGATGGAAGAGGAGAGACTCTAGGTAAAACAGGAAGCAAGGAAATAGGAAGAGTTCCTTCACATTGTAGAAGAAGATAAGATTCATGCCGAACAAGAAGCAAAAGAATAGAAAGTGGTCGACGAGCACACCCATCTTGAGGAAACTCACCTCAAGGAAGAGAAGAAGGATGAAAATAAATAAAAAGGTCAAAGAAGAGGAACTATAGTGAAAAGAAGAGAAAATAAAAAAGGGTGGTAGAGCAGGTGGCTCAAACACAAACATAGGAAGAGGCTTGGTGTAAATTCATAGAGGCCAGAGAGCAAAAGAAGAAATAACATGAAGTTGTCAAAAAGATACAAAGGGAGGAAGAAGCTCAAAAGAAAGCAGAAGAGAATAATCAGATCTGAAGGAGAACCCGTAGTTAGATTATTAGATGAGGAGGAAACCACCATCAGAGTAAGAAACTATTACAAGTAGTGGTTTTCATTGCACCAAAAGATCAACCCATCAATGCCTGATATAACCAATAAACTTATAGAATACACATTCAAGGTAGTTAAGCCATGTCACGAATCCTACGAGGGAAGATGACACATTGGAAACAATCCTCCTCCTAGAGTTACTCATTGCGACCTGTATGGATTCAAACCTATGACCAATATTTGATACCACTTGTTACAAGTAGTAGTTGTCATTGCACCAAAATATTGACCCATCAATGCTTGATACAACCACTAGACTTGTAGAAGACACATGAAGCGGTTAAGCCATGTCATGAATCCTATAAGGGACATTAGCACACTACCAAAAAAAACAACATTGGAGCATGGGAACCCTCCTCCCAAAGAATACATACCACCCATACGTGAGGACAAAGAAGAACAAGTCAGTGAGATATCCCATGTAGACACAAGAAATGATGAGGGGGATGTCTTTGGTCTATCAGGTTGGATGATCAAGGTACACAAGAGAAAGCATCCAAACCAGCCCTATGTGATACCTTCACTCCAAGAAATTATGAGGGAGCTGATGAGCCCATAGCCTAAGAAGGCTAAAAAGGAGAAGTAGAAGGATCAGATAGAACACATTTTGGATAACAGAGTTGGTAAGAGTACAAGAGGCAAGTAGTATATGGAGTTTCTTGTCAAATGGAAGGATAGACCAGTTGAATATTTATCATGGATTTATTAGGCTAAGGTTGACCACTTTGGTTTTCCTTTAGCCCAAGAAAAGTGAGGGACTCACTTTTCAAGTACCCTGGGTGTCTGATGAAGGAGAATCTTAGGATCTAAGCAATATTGCATCAACCAAAAGATGTTTAGATCTTGTTGATCAGTCATGTGTTTTGGTTACAGTTAATTTTTGATTTTTATTTTGAGTTATGGTTTCTACTATGTTCTTGTGGCTTCATCCTAAGCCTTATCGTATGATCACACCTCATTTGGAGTCTTCATGTGAGAGTTCTCGAATATGCTTACCTGATTGCACTATTATTCATTTTCCTACCCATTCAAGGTATTCATCGATCAAAATTCCAATCTACTAGTTGGATTTCCTAGTTGTGATTGTGCCAGTGGGTTATTACGCTTGAGGCCGAATTATTGTTGTGATCACTTCTCTTAATTTATTCATTGGGGGTTGTTCTAGGGTTTTGGGAGATGAACTAGTTGTTGTATTATGTTTTCTTTGTTCTTGGAAAATGTGATTTGTTGTAGGCTAACTATTGAATGTAATGACTATATAAGCTTATGGAATTGTTCATAAGAGTTAAGTTAGCTCTCATAAGACTATTTGGTCGTAGTTTGGCTAGGATTAGAAGGGATATTCTAATCATAATTGGCATGTATGCTTGGCATGTAAGACCTCATGTTGTAGATAGATTATAATTAATTTTTTGATAGTAATTGAAGACCGATCTTTCATTTCTTTTCTATCATGGCTATTGTTTCCATTGTGTTGTGTTTTCTTCAAGGTTGGACTGATCTTTTGTGGGTTTCTCCATTCTTGAATGTACCATTATTTTATGATGAGGCATGTTCAAGTGGTTGGATCTAGATCTATGGTATGATTTGGAGTGTGCCATCATGAAGGAAGCTTAAGTGATGTATCCAAATGACATATCCATGACCAGATAAGTTGATCTTGTGTATGCGGTGAGTTATGACTGTTTGAAGGTTTTCAAGTAAATATTAAGAACGATTTGAAGCCAATGAGTGATGATTTGATTATTGTGTTAGATCAATGTAGATTCAAGAGTTGCGATGCATTTAAGTTAGCAATCCTTATGAGAGACTTGGGGATTTCTTTGAATGTCAAATATCTGGCCGCTACTATTGGTGTAGACCGGTAAGCAAGCTATGATCAGATGGAAGTTGACAATGCAACTTCTAGAACAATCAATGATAGGCGATAGGTGAATTGATTGTTCTATCAAAACTATGATGAGGTATGTGGCGTGGTCATAGGAAAAGGTTGTTGATAATGTGTAGAAGCTATGGTTGCAACCGCAACTTATTTGGATGATAGATGAGAAGGTATTATAGTTACAAAAGTGGTTTCATGATAAAATATCTTATGTTATTGAGCTATTAATGATATAGCTTATATCAGTGATCAGTATGAAAGCATTAGTGAATAAATTTGTGTTACTCGTGATATGGTGATGTGTCCTAGTGATCAGAGGTGATGATATGGCATTTCAATGTTTGATGCTAGTGTGTCATGAAGATTCTAGAAAAAAGGGTTTGTTTGGTAAAAATGTATTTGATTGTTGTCCATGAATTCATAAGTAAATCTACGTATGGATCGATGTGGTATAAGAAAATGGTTTTGGGCATCGAGATTTATGCATTTGAATGTTATGTTTGAGAAGGAAGTTTGAAAGGAAAATTGTAAACTATTTAGGAAATGTTTAAGGAGGTGAAAGGCTCTAGGGTTTGATGAACATAATTTATGTGATAAGGATGAAAGAATTGGTTGTAGAATGTGGATAGTCGATGGATGTGATCAAGCCAAGGTGTAGTTGAGTTTGAATAAAAGTGAATGTGTGAATTATAGTGGATTTGATTAGGCAAATAATTTTCTTCTTTCTAGATAATTCTATATGCTGTTCCCTAACAGTTACAGTAGTCAAAATCCCTTAACTGGGTGGATCCTAACATGTCCTTATTATAAATCCTTTAACAGGGTGGCACATTAGCTTGTCTCTTAAGTAATCTAACTAGGCTACTCCTAAAAAGGAAAATCTACTAACAAGGCTAGAGGTAAATCCCTTAACCGAGTGGCACCTAGCAGTATCTTTGTAAACTCCTTACATGATGTAATTCAAAAGAGTGCACTATTTAGTGGGTGTTAATTCCCACCATTGTTTTTCCCAAATTGGGTTTCCATGAGAAAAATATGTGTCAAGTGTTTCATTGCTTTGTGGATGTACTTATGTATTTCACATTTTCATTTGCTGCTATTTAAGTTAATCTTGTGAATGTTGTAATAAGGTTTAAATGTTAGAAGATTTGCATAATTGGTTGATTACTAATTCACCCCCCCCTCTCAATAATCTGATCTCTTAGGAATAAAAAATTGGTATCATAGCTTTGGTCCTCTTGGTATCAAGCTTAAAATATTGATGAAAAGATCCACAATAATGGAGAATTATAGGTATGAGAAGAAACTTGAGAATGAAAACAAGATGATCAATGAGTTACAAGAAAAGCTGAAGAAGTCACTTGCTATAAGGAGAGAACTTACTAAGAAGTTATATGAAATCTAGGATTACATTGATCAACTATCTAAAGGTAGTATGTTTAAAGAATCTAAGGAAGCAATTATAGATCTGATGGATAAGAACAATAAACTTAAAGAAGAAGTGGCAAATCTAAAAAGAGAGCTTTAAAGTTAGTTTGTCAGGATGTGTGAAGAACTTGAAGGAAAAAGAACAACTGGAGAAGCTAAGAAGATGAAAAAGGATACCCTAAAAGAAAAAGTGGATGAACTTTCTAGATTTGATAAAAAAGTTGGTACCTTACAAGTATATCTTCATGAGATAGATGAAATGCAAGATCTAAGAGGTTCAACAATTTTATGATGGGTAATGAAGATTTGGGAAGAGAGAATGAAGGCCTATGCAAATAGAATGAGAGATTGTAGAAAGAACTTGATGATGCAAACAAGTTGCTCAATAAATTTAAAGAGATTTCTGAGAAACTTGAAGAGAAACTAAAAATTCAAAGAAGAAGAAATGACACAAATGGTCTAGGCTATACCAATTAGACTACTTTTGAGAATGGAGAATCTTTTGAATCCAAGAAGCCTAATCAATATGAAAGTCTCCACCCAAGGTGATCAAGAAAAGTCTTGGTAAGAAAGTGTGTTAAGAGAAAACCTAACCTATTCAGAACAAGCGTAGACATTCAAACATTATCCTAACAACATATTCATAGCATATAGTAAAAGCAATTTGCAAAGACATTCAGATAGAGCTTAAACGGGAGCACCCTGTCACCATTTGATTTTCTCTCAATTTAGGGATGTGGGTGTGTTCTCATAACACACGGAGCTTGTCCCTAATGTAGGTTAGGAAGGTTTGGGATGAATTAGGGACCATTATAACCCCACAGTGGCACATAATCAGGTATAGAACCCCTAATTTGCCCCTACAGCCTCAAGGAGCCTAATAGAGCTAAAATGCAGATTAAGCTACAAATGCTTATTCTAAGATTGATTTTAATCCAAATGAAGTGTGATGTGATGAAGAAATGATTAAAAAATCTTAACAAAGAAATAGATTCAATCCATTAAGCTATTCTAGGATGATCTATGAAAGCACAAAATAGAGTTAATCTAACAATTTGTGCTGAAGGCTATGATGATCTAGATGTAATTTACCATTATAAAAAAGCATGAAGATAAAAACTAAGCTAATTATTTTCTCTTAGAAGAGAGACTATTTATAGGATTTTCATAAGGGCTTGGGTTAGGAAGGAGAGTTAGGGTAGATTCAGGGTTTGGTGTAGAGTCTAGGGTATGGTTAGGGGTAAGGTTAGATGAACAAGGGTTAAGGTTGCTCAAACATGTGTGAGAAACACTAGGTAAGTGTGCCTAGGGAACAAGGGTGGAAGAGAAGACATGAGCTTCATTATGAGGCTGTAAGGAGCCTTAATGAGTGTATAAGAGGCTATTAATAAGTCTGTAAGGCTCATTAATGAGGGGTGTTGACCAAAAGTCAAAGGAGACTGGATTAGGCTAAGAAAGTTAGGAAACACCTTCTAAATAGGTTTAGGAAAGTTTAGGAGGGTTTAGAAGGGTTTAGGAATCTCTAGAAGATTCTAGAGTTTTAGGCTTTAAATAAATATTTAATTTATTTAAGGTTTGTGACATTATTTATCAAATAATGATTCAATAAATAGGGGAAAATTATTTAAATTTGATTTAAATTCTTTTGGCTAGGGGATCTTAATTAAATGTCTTTAATTAAAATAGGAGAGGAGATAATGACAATAAAAACTAATTAATTAATTAATTAACAAATGATGATGTCATCAGGGGTTTTGCAAAAATAAAATATTTTTATTTTGGAAAAGGCATATTAGGTGTCTACAGAAAGATTATAAGCCAGTTTTTTTTAATTGTCACAAGGTTGGACATGTTTCAAGAGAATGTAAGTTTAGACGTATTACCCCTATATGTTTGATTTGTCATGAAGAAGGTCATATTGCTAGGGTTTGCAGGAATAAATCTAATGTGTTTAATGGTCATTGTTATAACAACAAGAAGTATGGTCATAGAGCTAGTGAGTACAGGACAAATATTAACAATCATGGATCATTTGTGTACCATAAGAGATCTTATTTGAACTAGAATCGATGGAATATTCAATGTTCACATTGCCACAAATATGGGAACACAGTTTTTAACTATAGATTGAAGATAAATATAGGTAATTATAGACCTTGGAGATCTAGTAGGATGATATATATTTCCATTTTCATAAGATTGGTCACATTGCAAGATTATGTAGATCAAGAAATCAAGGAAACTAACTAGTAAACTAGTTAAAGGATCAGAAAGGAAAGAAGATTATTAATATGGAAGAGACCAAAAAGTGGATGAGTAAAGTGTGGACAAAGAAGGAAGAGAAAAACATTAGACAGATCCACATCTCCATCAGGTGTGGATAATTCATTAGAAAACTAAGCGTGCTTTGGCTTAGGGGGAGCAACTAAGGTCAAATCAATATGAGGCCCCTAAGAAGAATGTGTGGTAAGTTTTATCTACATATTTAGATGCATTATGATTTATTGAGATATGAAGTATTGTGATGTGATGTAAAGTTTGGATATATTAAATGAAGTATTACCTATCATTAATCAGGTTTGGAATGTTAAGTAGTGCTTAGTTATGCTCAATCGGTAGCTAAAAGGAAAATAAGGAAAATAATTATAGAGATTCTCCCTATTGAAGGATTTAAAAAAGAACCAAAATAGATAAAGAAAGGAGAATTATGCAATAGAGCATGTAGGCACATCTGGTGTTGTAGATGTTAATGATAAAGAGGTTGAAGTGATATCTTTAAAAAATGGTAAAGTCCCTATCGATAGACAAACATGGAGTGCAATAGTTAAATAGGAAAAGATCATTTAATCAATCAAGTTTCTAGTGAATTACAAAGCAAATATTGCTAAGGATGGTATGCTTGAGTTCTTCTAAAGAAATAAAGCATTTGAATTGGTGAAGGCAACTAGAAAGTGGTAAAAGGAGAATGTACAAAGAGATAGGGATGAGGATAAAAGTGAAAAAAAAAGTGAACTAAATCAGATCAAGACTACATGAATGAAGTTCAAATATGTTAGTTCCCTTATTGAGAAGATTATACCACTAGATATGAGTAATTTTCATTCCCGCTGACAATATTTTTGATAAGGTTAGTAAATGGAGTATCTCAGTTGGAGTCAATTGTTATGAAATATGGATCATCCTATAGAGAATATATGTGAGTGTTGTAGTGAAATAGATTACCATTGTGATTGATCTTTTCACCAGCCATGGATATATATTTATATCTTTTGAATAGTCACGTCTTGAAGAGTCATGACCATATAATAATATAATATGACAATTATGGTAATAACCATAATTGTCTACTATAACCATAATTAACACTAATATATACCATATTATATAATATATAAATATAAATCACAATTCTTCATTAACAATAATATATATATATATATATATATATATATATATATATATATATATATATATATATAAAATATGAATGAAGCTATATCTTAACACTCCCTCTTAGCGAGTGAGTATTAAATACCAAAAGTCTATCATGACATCCACCACTTTGGGACACACAAGTTAATGTAGTCTCGTCATGAAAATAGACTTGAATATCATGATCTTCGCACAGTCGGGACACACAATTAAGTAGTCTATCATGATATGGTTTTGTTATTACACATCCAGTAATAACAAGAGTCAAGATCTTTGCACAGTCGGGACACACAATTAAGTAGTCTATCTTGACACTTTGGTTAACCATTTACAAGATCGTCACCTTGAAATGTTAACCCACACACAAATGATCATTTTCACACAATATTGCAATATAATTTTTTATATTTATTCATGAATAAAAAACTATGGCTCATCCAGAGAGTGGAAACCAAGACTTCCACCTTAGAATTGTCTATTAGTCATGACAATTTAAAACCAACAACTCAATGTTGTCTAGCCATGATAAGGTTATTACACAACAAGTAATAACATAGTATTCAAGATACCTTCTTTTCACCTAATAAGGTTTTATTCCTCAACATACCAAGGTTATTTGAAGGTACACAATCTTCTTTCTAGCAAGACGCTTGGTAAGAGTATCAGTTGTTTGTTCTTTAGTGAGGATGTACCTCCACTGAATTACAAATGTTTGCACAATCTCATAGTCTTGGTGAATTCAAAGTATACACCATCTTGACATGTTATACTCCCTCTAAATTTGTATGACCAAGATCCTAGGGTGCCAACTTAATTTGATTTTCTAGCTTCTTTTCCTGACATATAACCTTCTCACATGGTAAAGACCATAATTGTCTGCTATAATTTCTTGATTACTAGAGAACCAACAAAACATGGTCTACTCCCTCTGAATCAAGATCCTTGAATGTCACTAATGTAGATCTTTTAACTTCTCCATCTGTCATGAAGGCATACCCTATTTATATACTCAATTCGATGTCACTGCAGGATGTCATTTCATACTTTCCTTCCTGAGAGAACCAATAAGAATAATCTACATAGTCATAAGGTTACATTGGCTAGCATAAGATGCATTTGATCTTTTCCAAGGCCACAATATTAACACTCCCTCTTGGACTTGAGAGAAGATAATAAAGACCTCTAGTATTCTATCCATGTGCATCTCATCGGTGATTCTATCGACAAGTTCCCACTATTATAATCTCAGATTTGTTTTACCTTCAATTGTGAACTCCCTCTTAATCAATATGATTGAGATTATCACAAGTTAACTAAATTGTACATGCTCCCTCTGAAGCTCAAGCTCATCAACTTCTTGACCTCATGAAAATGTCAGACTTTCTCTGAATCTGAATTTCATATGCTTTCATCCTGAAAAATGTGTCAGAGATAGACTACGAATAATTCATAAGGCTAAACTATCTCAAGCATAAAAATGATAGAAGCATACAACATTTATTATTTAATCAATTACAAACTGCAAATTTAAATAAACCATGAATTACTTATCTTTTATAAAATTTCAAGTGTTTCCTTTCGTAAGGTGAGCCCATTAATATGATACTCGTACCCATCGTACTTGATATCAATGTATCTCGCAAGAATTGAGGATGTGTCAACTTCTCTTCATACTTAAGTTAATACATCCTGCCAAATGCTTTCATATCCTTGTAATGTTTTGTATATATCTCCTCACAAATGCATACACTTTCCTTCACCTATTTATATATATATGTACTTATAAGCTCGGTGAATAGATTGTATTCCCTTTGATCTGTTCTTCTTAGTTCTACTCATTCACTTTTCTTTGCAATTCCAAACCTTCTATAAATATATACATCCTAGTATTCAGTGTTGTTCCTCCTGTAGAATAACACTAACGCTATCTGACAAGTCTCCCTCAATCCATAAATCTTACTTGTGGACAAATAAGTTTATGGATTTGTAATGGATCATTGTTTTTTACATAATGAATGCAGTATAACCTGAGGTTAAGATGTGACTTGTCATTTTTGTCTAAATTTAAATTTAATATCTATGTGTACTCCCCTAATGTATATAAATCTTGTCTGAAGGTCAAGTTCTGAAATCCATATCCATATATATACATTGGATCATTGATGTAAACATTGACCTTAAATATAGTATAGGAATCTTGTATTATGCAATTCCAAAGAATGCTGCTATCTATTCCGTGTATATGCCAATGGTCTTATTTTGATGTGATACCCAGGTCTGTAGGTTATATGCCTTACCCAACTTGGTAATGACAAAGTTATCATGTTGGTCCTATTCAAATTTTCTAGACTGAATTCTCTTTTTAATATCTTAAGAGTCAAAAGTTATCATATGCCTTTGCTGAGTTTTAAAATCAAATCTGTGTGTATCCGCTATACAATCTTTTAGTTTTAGATATCTTATTGTTTATATGATACTTCCTGGGTGTTTTCTCTATCCGTATGAGATTAGTTCCACTATGGAATAGTGGATTACTCCCACTTATATGAAACCATTCATGCCCTATTTTGATTTGCACCATGTGCTGGTTGTATCCTCTCTTATGTTGACTGGCTTGTATCGTGTCTAGCTCCTGAACGGTCATATCCAAAATTAGATATACATAACCCGACATCATGTAGATTCTCATAATCATTCCATATCAGATGGTTACAAGCATTAATGTATTTTTTTTTTCAAAAATATTATTCATTGCTAATGTAATCTCCCACTACTCCAAAAGACGGTGACTGCCTATGCTTATTTTATTCGCAACTGTATATAGCCATTCACTTCTCTCTGTCTCAAGACTTGTTGCGTCAAATGATGAGTCCTTCCTCAGTGATTAGGATAGCTGAGTCCTCCCCTGGTATCATCAATGTATTCCCCTTTTCGATGCCTTGTATCTCCTCCTATTCATCCATTCCCTTATTTCTTTGTTTTAAGTCTCTTATAGGTTAGGCTCTGATACCATGTTATGAAATCTAGATCATCCTATAGAGAATATATGTGAGTGTTGTAGTGAAATAGATTACCATTGTGATTGATCTTTTCACCAGCCATGGATATATATTTATATCTTTTGAATAGTCACATCTTGAAGAGTCATGACCATATAATAATATAATATGACAATTATGGTAATAACCATAATTGTCTACTATAACCATAATTAACACTAATATATACCATATTATATAATATATAAATATAAATCACAATTCTTCATTAACAATAATATATATATATATATATATATATATATATATATATATATATATATATATAATACGAATGAAGCTATATCTTAACATCAATAAATATATGGATGATAAAATTTAAAGATGGTGTTGTTTTAGGCATGGATAAGTAAATCTTTAATTAAGTTACATAGTCAATTCCCTATGTCTTTGAATTGATATAGACCAAAATTCAAGATCAAGAAGAGGTTAATAAGTGTGTCAACCGATGAGACTCAATTAGTGCATGATGTTAGAGATGACCTAGTGCATGATGGAACTTGAATTCATACATTGAGGAATGATAGAAAATTAGAGATGACAAGATCACATTTGGTGACATTTCTATTTCTTATGCTCATAAGGAATCAATGGAGGTACTGGCTATGCCAGGAACTAATCAAGTAATGATAACTGATGATTGATTGATTGATGAATATACCTATTAGTGAGGAATCATTGTAGGTAATGGTAGTTGTTGAAACTTGAGGAGATTAAAAAAGGTGAATAGGTTCATAAATGATGATGTACAAATTGAAAGTGGAGAGAGAATGCAAGTACAAGAAGAGGAAGGTACTGATGACAAGGAGGAAGAGCAGGAGATAATAGTGCATATTTTGAAGGTATTAATGATGATAAACCAATCATTTAAGGACCTATTGATACTTATGTTTTGAGCTTCAGTGAGTTGATAGAGATTTATACTATTTTGAAGTCTAAGGCTAAGGATCAAGTGAAAGAAGCTCAAGTCAGTGAGATATGTATTGGTAGATTTGATGCCAGAGGTTGATTTTGATGTGAAAGAGGATGATTGTGATGAGTATGCCACAATTATTGCTGATTGGTGATTGTTGTAGGAGAACAAATAAAAGGTCTAGAGGTTGCAAAAATATATTGAGTCCATGGGACAAAGAGCATTAAAGGAAAATAAATTAGTTCAATCCATTGTATTGGAAAGTATCAATTTTTAGTGAGTGTGAATCAAGTCATAGAGTCTTACAAGGAGATGCACAAATTTTCTTGTTTGCTGAGGAAGACTTAGTTCTACTAGATATGTGAGTGTTTTGTATGCATTAGAGGAATAAGCATTGTTTCCAAATGGACAAATTGTTTTCACTGGAGAGTCTATTGAAGAAATGGAAGGATTATCTTCAAGCATTGCATACAAGTTTTTTTTAGTGAAAGTTTTGAAAAGAGGGAGTAATAGCTCATGTACATTTGAATCGACAATGAGTGATCAACTAAGGGGGAGTAGATAGAAGGTGGTGAAGATAAATACAATAGATAAAGTCAGAGGCATGTTGCACCTTTGACATTGTTGTCAAAGGGGGAGAAGAATTACTTAAAGAGCCAAAGGGGGAGAAGTAAACCAAGGGAGGAGAAGTATCAGTAAAGGGAGAAGAGTTTGATCAAAATAGGTAAAGAGGATAAAGAGATCAAGATTAGGGAAGAGAAATAATTTTATTGGTATTGTTGGTATTGCTATTTGGTGTTTCCATCAATGCCAAAGGGGGAGATTATTGGTATAACTGATGTAACTGATGAAAAGATTAGATGTGTATGTTATGTCATGTGTTTGATGCAAGTATGATGATAGGATGATCAATTATAAGTTTTTCATTAATTTCAACTTAGTGGTTGTTGATTGATAATATTTATGCTATTCTAAGGTATGTTCAAGTGGTTGGATCTAGAGATATGGCATGAGATGGAGTGTGCGATCATTAAAGAAGCTTAAGTGATGTACCTAGATGATATATACATGACCACATAAGTTTATCTTATGTATGTGGTGAGTTATGATTATTTGAAGGTTGTCAGGTAAACATGAAGAATAGGTTGAAGCCAAGGAGTGATGATTTGATTACTATGTTAAACCAGTGTAGATTCAAGAGTTGCAATGTGTTTTAGTTGTATAGATCCTTATGAGAGACTTGGAGATGTCTCTAAATGTTAAATGTCTTACTGCTACTATTGGTGTAGACCGGTAAGCAAGTTATGATTGGATGAAGGTTGAT
Source organism: Chamaecyparis obtusa (assembly GCA_027943335.1). NCBI lineage: Eukaryota > Viridiplantae > Streptophyta > Pinopsida > Cupressales > Cupressaceae > Chamaecyparis > Chamaecyparis obtusa. The sequence continues at coordinate 942,281 of BSBK01006799.1, forward strand.
AGTGCAACTACTAGAATAGTCAGTAACATGTGATTTGATTGGTCTATCAAATCTATGATGTGGTATGTGGTGTGGTCATAGGAAAATATTTTTGACAATGTGTAGAAGCTATTGTTGTGATCACAACTTATTTGGATGACAAGTGAGAAGGTATTATAGTTACAAACATGGCTTCAGGATAAAGAGATTATATTCTTGAGCTACCAATGGTAGATCTTGAATTGGTGTCTGGTATGGAAGTGGTAGTGAATAAAGTTGTGTTAGTCATGATGTGATGATGTGTCCTAATGATAAAAGGTGATGATCTGAAATTTTTTCTAATACTAGCATGTCATGAAGATTCTAGAAGAGGGGTTTGTTTGGTCAAAACATATTTGAATGTTCTTCATGAATTAATAAGTAAATCTAAGTATGGATTGAGGAGGTATAGGAAACTTATTTTGGGCATCAAGATTTGTGTATTGGTGTGTTATGTTTGAGCAAAAATTTTGAAAGGAAAATTGTAAATTGTTTAGGGAAAATTTAAGGTGGTGGAAGGTTCTAGAGTTTGATGAAAAATATTTATGTGATAAGGATGAAAGAATTGGTTGTATATCATGGATAGATGATGGGTGTATGAAGGTGTGATCAAGCCAAGGTGTAGCTGAGTTTTAATAGAAGTAAATGTGTATATTATAGTGGATGTGATCAGAAAAAGAAGTTTCTTCTTTCCAAATCATTCTATTTGTTGTTCCCTAACAATTGCAATAGTCAAAATACCTTAACCAAGTGGATCCTAATAGGTCCTTATTGGAAATCCTTTAACATGGCGGCACATTAGCTTGTGTTTTGAGTCCTCTAACAAGGCTACTCTTAATAGGGTAAAGCTCCTAACAGGACTAGAGGTAAATCCCTTAGCTGGGTGGCACCTAGTAGTGTCTTTGTAAATTTCTAATAGGGTTAAGCTCCTCACAAGACATACTTCAAAAGAGTGCACTATTTCATGGGTGTTAATTCCCATAGTGGTTTTTTCCAAATTAGGTTTCCATGACAAAAATATCAGTGCCAAGTGTCTCATTTCTTTGTGGATGTGCTTATGTGTTTGAAGTTTTCATTTGCTGTTATTAACTTAATGTTGTAATAAGGTTTAAAGGTTAGAAGAGTTGCATAATTGGTTGATTAATAGCTCAACCCCCCTCTCAATAATCTATCTCTTGGGACTAAAAATGACATACCTAAGATCATAATGCAAGGAAAATTATGACATGGGTGATATGTTCTTGGGACATGATGAGAATGGTGACATGTTCCTAGTGTTTTTGATTGAATTTTTTATAGATCGTCTAATTGTTCTTGATCTACCTAGATTTGGTCTAATAGCTTTGTAATATATTCCTACAAATAGAAAAATAGGCAAGAAAGTTGGCTAAAGGATTTTTTCGTAGTCAAACCCCTATTTAGGAATCAACCTTTAAAATGAAAGGATATTGCATAACAAAAGATGAAATATAAACTAGATTTGAATTGTAGATCACCTTATACCTTGATGGCATAATGCTTATTTGGATGTGATCCTAAATATTGATGTAATAGATTGATATAAAATGAAACCATGAAATAAATTCCTTGAATGATGGATGTTTTAGTTTTCCAACAATGCTTGATGAAGAAGAAGAGGATTTCTTTGAAGGATTAAAGACTTGGATGCTCAATTGTAGAAGACATCTTGAACTCCAATTGCTTGATTTCTCATGAATGCTTAAGATCTAGATAGTGATTACTTTCACTTGATAATGGATACCTAAATGAGGAGACATAGGGGGTTTATATACTTGATCCTTCATTTAGGGGGTCAAAAATTAAGCATGGGCCTAAATTTGGCCCGAAGGCCCATCCTTGCTTAATTTTTGACCCCCTAAATGATATATTGAGTATATAAACCCCCTATATATCCTCATTTAGGTATATAAACCCTAGCATGGGCCTTTGGTCCAAATTTGGACCCCACTTACCTAGCTCATGTCTCCAATGGCCACATGCACTAGTAAAATGATCTTAGAGTTGATCTAGGTGCTAGAGATATAGGCTATATGTAGGATTTCTAAGTACAACGTATTCTAGGGTTAGGACAGGTCACAAAGGCCACAAATAAGTATATAGGGACTAGATGAGGAAATAAATTATCTGATTGAAGGAAAAGTAGAGGACCATACTTAAAAATAAGGGGTAACCTTTAGTTTTGAAAAAATTGAATCAATACAAGACTTATAATATTAATTTGAGGGTCCAATAAGAATTAGGAGAACATGAAATCATTATGGGAATCCATACATACTAAAATTGGGTTAAAATAAGAACCAAATTAAGGGAGCTTACTTTTTCAGGTTGATACATTTGGCCCCCACTTTAGCAGGAGTATGAGTCCACCTCATTCTCATGGTAAAGTAGAAGAAAGAGAGAGAAAGAGATGACGATCATGAGAAAATTGAAAGGAGATAAAATATTGCCAAGTTTAAGGATATAAGACCCCAAACCAAGGATCTTAACTTGTACATCCATATCCAAGGACAAGTAAATAAACCACAAAAACCTAAAGATTACTAAGATTCCAAGACAACTAGCTAAAGAGACATCACTAAAGAAAATGTCTCAACCACTAGCATCATGCTCAAAAAGATATTGCAAGAGCATATGTGGTCACCTAAAAAGAGAAAGAGAACACATCAAAGATAAGACAAGACTCCATGATATAACCCACTAGCATAGCAATGAGATAATGGAAATAAGAGAGAGGGACCATGTATCCAATAGTCTAGCAAGTTGTGTTATGCTAGGTGATTCATGGGAGAAGAAGAGGAAGAGAAGGAAAGGATAGAAAGTTGTGTTATGATAGTTCAAATTATCCCAAATAAAGAGGGAAGGAGAATTGATAGTCTAGTAAGTTGCATTATGCTAGTGAATTCTACCTTGAAAAATTTATGCACGGGGACAACTTGTAAAATTTTGTGCTCAAGATAATCTTATGGGATCATCCCTATAGAAATAATTATCTCCTTAGGGATCCAAAAGGATGATCAGTCTTAGGAAAAGCATTATATCCTTAGGGGCCAATAAACATGATGATTCCTAAGAAAATAATTTTGTTCTTAGGGATCCAAAAGTGACCAGTCCAAAGGAAAGCAATGCCTCCATAGGGATCAATAAAATGTGATTAGTCCTAAAAAAACATTAACTTCTTAGGGATCCAAAAGTGATCAGTCCTAAGGAAAACATTGTCTCATTAGGGATAGATAAACAAGAAGAGTGTTTTATAATATACAAAGGAGGATGTATATATTCCCCCTCCTTATGATGGTTATATAGGACTATAATGGCATCATAAGAAAAAGAGAACATGGATACACACTTTCTTCAACAAGTATATATCCTTAAATTAACAATATATGCTTATACCCTTAGAAAAGAGTGAGAAATCTTGTTGAAAAATGAAGTAGATAATCATGAAAGGATATCCACAAGTGGGAAGAGACCCTTGAAAGGAATATTTATTGGCTACAAGACATCTACCTCTAAGAGAAGTTCTTGAACAAAGATAACATCTTCAAGACAATGAGGGGAGGAGAACACGAATGCACTCTTTTAGCCCCTATTGCTAAGTGAAAAGGGGACTATTGATGAAGGATAACACACTCTAAGCCCCTAAGTAATGGTATTGATTTAGGATAGACATGCACTTTGCAAGAAAGGAAAAAACTATAACTCAAGATGTAAATCACTTGAAAAAGAGAACATCCTTACATAAACAAACAACTTTATTCCTGAAATGATATCATGTGATAAAAAAGACCATATAAATGAGAGAAATTTAATCCTTGGAAAGGAATAAGAGATTGAGAAAAAACCATTCCACCCAAGAGTGAAGGCACAAGATAAATAACCCATTATACACCCTATATGATAGATCTTTTATAATAGACATACACTTTCAAGAAAACATAAGGTTGGAACTCAAGATGTAAATCTCATGACAAAGAGAAGATCCTTGTGTAAAAAAAAATCCATGCAAGAAAGGACATCATATTATAAAAGAAGCAAGTCCACAAGGAATATCAAATCTATTGTAAAGGAGGGGAAAAAGAGAAGGGATGATCAAGTATACATACCTTCCCCATTGCTAGGTAAGGAGATACTTGAAAAAGGACAACACATTATGCTCACTAAGTGAAAGTTTATTTATAATAGACATGCACTTTAAAGAAAGCATAATGTTCAAAATTGGGATGTAAATCTCCTGAAAAAGATAAGAGGCTTATGTAAAACAAAAAATCCATTGAAGAAAGGATATCATGTTATAAAATAAATGAGTCAACAAAGGGATAAAATGGGTCCCTAGGATAAATAGGAGAGTAAAATAGTATCCTTTCCCCCATGTGAGGATAAAATTACTATTATGTTTCTCAAAAAGTATAATTGCACCTAAAATTGCACAACCATAAATAAAAACAAGCCTCCAAAGTATAGGCTAGCCATGTCACATAGTGAAGAGCAACATAATAGGATCTTAGGTGTTATTTAGAATGATCATGAAAAAGGTTCCATTCATTGTTAAGTATCATTTGAATCATACCAAAATCAATGAATTCTTTATTTTTATACTTCAAATCATAACATTCATTAGTCTTATGGTCACCAATTTGATGATACATACAAGTGGAAGAATTGTCATGTTTGTGTTTGCTATTTTTTTGTTTATTTTTCAAAGAAAGAGTAATTAAGTTAGCTTTAAGAAGATCAAAACAAATATTCTCTTGTTGTGATGAGATATTAGGAGAATAATGTATAAATTTATTGGACAAATGGGAGGGTTGGAAACCTAGAGTTTCTTTTGAAAAATGTGATGTAGATTTCTCATAAGTTTCAATGCTTTATTTTACACAACCTATACCATGTCCATTAGGAAGGTTGATGTATCAAAAAGATAAGGTTTCCTTTTATATGGAATGCTGTTTAAATTTAAAGAGGCCCAATAAATATCCCTACATGTATAAGAATAAGGTGTTTGGTTTTCAAATTCAGGGATTTTTTCTTTACTACAAAAGGCTTGTGTGAAGTCTAAAGTTCCCCAGTCATTACCTTAAAGAGTTGATGCTTTTCTTGTTTTATTGGAGAAAGAATTAAAGAAGGAAATGGAGGTTGAATAATGTTGACTTGATTAGGATCCTTATGTGCTAAGGTTAGATTTATGGAAGGGAGGACACCAAGGATATTATCTTCTTGAGGATTTTTGTTATATGTGTATAGTATTGCATGATAATTAAGTTACATAACACATTTAAAAAAAATCTCTAGCTTGTTTTGAGGGGTATCTTGAATGGTATTTAATTGATTAGGTTCTTTAATATCAAAATATTCATTCGAAAAAGAGAGAGGATCAAGTATATTATCCTCTATTTCTAAGGTACTTTTAGGAGAAGGAAAAATAAAAATGCATTATTGCTTCATCTCTAGAGGGAAGATGAGTGGAATAGATAGGAGGATAAGTGTCAATAATATTAGCCTCTTCCATAAAAAAATAACCCTCTTGCACAAAGATCCTCTCACAAGGTAGATTCACATCAAGAGAATAATCATCATCATTTTCAAATGGTTCATCCTAGAGAGAAATATCATTGAGAGAAGGCTCAAAATTATGTTCATGAATCAATATATCCTTATGAGAGAGAATAATCTTGGGAGGGGAATCATTGAGATGTTCATAAAGGGGATTTTTGTAAACCCTAAATCCTTGTATCATGTTAATTAAATTTTGACAAAAGGAGAGTTTAGGAGGCGTAGATGAAGATCTATTAGAGATGAAGTCATCAAGGACTTCATCCATCACATTGAAATCTTCACTACCAAGTGGATCATCAAAAATAGTAAAACTTTGGAGAAGAAAATCATAAAATTTGTAATGAAACAAGCTATTGTTATGAAACAAAGCACACAAGGAACTAATCTAAAGATAAATAACAATGCATGAAAATAAAATATTTTTGGATTATTATTTTTTTTAAATGCAATAATAAATCTAATATGCAATTTTTATGTCTTTTTATTAATTGATGTAAAAAGAAAACTAAAAATCAAAACTAATTAAATGCATAAAATGTAATAATGAAATGCATACAAAGGAGATCTAAACACTAAATTAGAAGTATGAAAGAAGAGTCAGGTTCACCAAAATGTACAATATAAAAATGGGATCACATAAAAGGGTTAATTTCCCCAATTCATATGGCACATTGGAATACAAAACCACCTCAAAAAAAATATGATTAACACCACTTGGTAAGAAAGATGCCAATACAATATCTATGCTTGGTGGGATTTTATTCATTTGTTGCTTAAATTTGAGAAAGAGAGGAATGAAATTAATATGAAAGATACCAACTAAGAATAGATCTGATCTAATTCAACTTTTAAAAAGGGGATGGAGAAGAATTTAAATGCATTTAGAAATGAAATAGGAGAAGAGAGTTTTTAGACCCGAATTCTTGACTGGTAGACTTAATATACCTTGATTATTTTTAGATTTGATATTAGTTATGTAGTGGGATTTCATATATGTGTACCATCCTAAAAAGTTAGAACCTAAAATTAGATTCTCTATTAGACCCATTTTGGCGATTTTGATATTTTTATGTTTTTTTATGCTGGATCTAACAACCTCACTCTTTTTTTTCTATCATCTACTCTTTATTACCGACTCCCCCTTAAAATTTGGCCCCATTTTCATAGGTATAGGATGCCTAGATGATTTATACCTAGGTATAAGAAACCTACTTATACCTTGACATTTGAGCCCAAATTTGAATGAGTGACCTGTTACAATATCTTAGTGGGATTTAAAGATTTATTGTTGGTTTATGTTAGATTTAACCTACAAAATATTTTGATAGATATATATCTATTCTATCTCCCCTCATTTTGGTAACCACAAGAAATAATTGAAGGTATATGCTAAATATTTCAAGTTATTTCCTACAATTTCACATTCAAAATCAAGTTTAAAGCATTCTTCAAGCATCCTAAGAAATTTTGAAGGCAATATTATCCACTTTAGCAAGCTTCTATCCCATGAGGGCCAAGTAGAGGAGTTTTCAATCAAGAAAGAAGATCCTTTTGTCCATCTACATGTATCTCATTCATCTCTTCTTCAAGGCAAGAGTCATCAAGCATAGAAATATTGAAGATGTTGGAGTGGCATTCACAGATCCATGCATTTGCAAAAGGTGTCTTTGATTCCTTCCTAATTTCAAAGGTTGAACCACTACCATAAATAAACATGCAAGCATATTACTAAATATGTGTGATCTTAATATACGTTGATGAAGGTATATACATTTACAAGGAAGATCTAATATTTACCTTTACAGTTATATGCTTTCCTTTTATGCAATTTCATTTCAATTTCATAGTTGATTCCTAAACAGGGGTTTGACCAAATGAAACCCCTTTGAACCCAACAATTTTATGTTTTTTTGTGTGCAAGAATAAGTGATGAAGCTACTGTCACAAATATGGAAAGTATAGGGTCCAACAGACGATATTTGAAAGTTTCACGCAATATTGCATGGTACTGGCAACTAGGAAACCTGTACCCAAGTACAAGGTAAGTAGGAGCCCTATACCCTTAAAAAAAACCTTAGATGTTAACCGTAGGTTAGTACTATAGCATAGTTTCCATTTTTGTTTGTTATAGGTGTCTATCTGATCTTTGTCTATTTATTTCTGTTGAAAGTTATCATCTAGCTTATTTAGTCTTCTACTTTGCATTTAGTCAATCCTATTCCCTCACACCCATATTAAATTAAGCATAATCATGAAGGATAATCATACCCACTTAGTGCTTAATTCCTACTTAAGCCTGTTGGATCATTTTATAACTTCTGAATATATACAATTAAGAAAATGTGGAACTCTACCTATCTACCTCATCCCTCCATCCCCCCTTTTTCCTATTGTACATTTTGGTGAGCCCAACTTACAATATTTCCATTTTGATTTTGGTGTTAGATGTCCTTTTTGTGCTTGTAGGTTTGCCTTATTGTACATTTTGGTGAGCTCAACTTGCATCATTTCCATTTTGATTTTTGTGTTAGATTTTCTTTATGTTCTTTTAGGTTCAACTTATTGTACAATATGTATATTATTCATTGAAAGGGTTTCACATGGAGATTCATTTTAGATTACGAGTTGGATTCATTTTTGTTACTATGTGTTTATCTTCTTTTTTTGATACCTTAGAGGTATGGATGATTGGATGGTTTAGCATTTGTTCTTAAAAAGAAACGCTTTTTACAATCATGTGGATTCTTTCAATCAAACGAAAGCAATTAGTTATGATTGTTGTTTAGATGATGTTTTTGAACATTCATGTTCAATCTTGTTTTTACAGAATTTTTGAATTTCAAAATCATGCTTGGGTAATGGGTTTTAAATTATATTGAAGCATACATAAAGAAAATGAACATAGTGGAGTTGAGGTAGTATTTTATGATTTGCACTAGACTCTTAATAAGTATTCAACAAGTCAGAGAATGTTTGGATTAAAGTGTCTTAACCTTTGAGTCCTAATATTGATAATTAATATAATTAACTATTTGGGTGCATATTTATTTATCTTAAGTTGATTATTTCCTATGTTTTCCATTCAACTTGTGGCTCCTCTTAGAGAGGTGGAATCCTACATGGAAGGTGATGCATTTGACATGTTGCTTATGTGTAGGAAAGTAGATATGGAGTAATCCCTATATTTTAGGAAATAGGCACCCACTTTTGAGGTCCCATGATTTAGAGGATGAAAGTCAAAGTTTTCCTACTCAAGATTTTTTTGACAATATACTATGTTTACAAGAGAGACTTGTGTAATTACTACACAAAAGAAAAGAAAAAATTCTTTTTCTTTTTATTTTTCATTGGTGCTTGAGAAATGGATATTGGTGCTTTTATTGAAGGTGGATGCCCAAGGATGAGGATCACTTTGTTTCTAACTGTAGGATGAACTTGGCACCTTGCATGGTGTGATTTTTTCATATTTTTTCTTTGTTGAAGTTGGAGAATGAAATTTTGGGCACCTAGCTTGTATATCTTTGAGTATTTTCTATAATATTCATAGAAGAAGGACAAGGTGATTACTTTTAGACCTAGTATGTTGTTTATTTTAATATAGAGAAGAAAATATGTAATCTCCATGTTAAGTCTATGAAGGTGAAAGTGTATTGTAACTTATTTATTTCAGATTAATATATTGGTTTGATGCTTTGGAGTGACTTTTTCACCTAAAAATGTTTCACCATATATAATGATATTTATTTATTTATATCTTGTTATTCTTTCTTTTGTTTTCTTGAAGGTATAATTTATGTGGCATTATGCTAAAGTGAATTTTCTTTCCTTAAAGGGTTAATGCAATGGTGCAATGATAAATTAGATTTATATTTTCATAATAAAGGAATAGTAATACGTTCTTGTGTCAAAATACTGAACATTTAATTAAAAGAAACAAATGATAATTAAGATTCATAATGACTATTAGGAGTCTTTCTTTGGTGTTATTTCCCTTTCAACATGTATATGCAGAATGTGGCACTGTTGATCACCCCGCCTCTCAAGTTTGTGCAATGACAGAGAAAATATATTAGAAGGAAATTAGTCACTAGATTTTTTTTAATATGATGACTTTTGTGAGGATTAAGACTAGAGAATATTCTATGTCAAATTTGGAAGTTGAAACTTATGTATCTTTACTAGGGACATTATAAGTGGTTGGTTCATCATGTAAGATATGTGTGCTACATATGTAAATCAATGTCTCTATACGGTGCCCTATAAGACTTCTAATATCCTCTTCATTTTATTGTTCAGTATAACTACTAAAAATTATGGAGTATCCCATAATTAATCTAGCATCTTCATTCCCTTACAACTCATAGGTTCACAATGTTGTAAAATGACATAGAAAGTCAATATTCTATCTCTAAAGGGGTTCTTCAAGGTTCAAATATGCCAATTTCATAATAAATAATTTTTTTAAATGTAGTTGTAATTTAATTACAAGTGTAAGTTCACTTTCTGACACAAATAGTGAGCTATCATACAATGTATAAACTTTCTAGAAACTTCAATACCTTACTTACAATACTTTTTTCTCTCTAAAAGGCATATGTATTGAATATATATAATATAAAGAGAATATACATAGATATACAAAGAAACTGATTGAAAGCTTGATTAGAGAGTAATAGACCTAACCAATCTAAATGCATCAAATAAGAATAGACTAAGTACCATCGTCAAAATAAAAATATAAAAAAATAAAGCTTCAGACTTCCCTTGAGGATCTTACTAACATATACCCTTTTACATTAATTTTGTGGGAAATATGCCATGATCTTAGGAGCTGAAAGGAAGCTGAGCACCTAGAGATAAAGGGAAAGCTAACAAAAATTGAATTTGAATTGTGTGAAAATGAAAGGAATGAATAACATTTATAATGTGGTTGTTGCAATTGGTATATTTTACCAATCTTGGTTTTAATAATACTTAGTTTTTCACCATATTTGGACCGTTGTTGACGTGACTTGACAATTCCATTGGTAGCATTCAATATCTCTACACCCCACTAACGATTGCCACATTATAGATGACAGTTATTGCCCAAAGTTTTTTGAGCACAACACAAATGACACTGTAGCATCCCTTTAATGAATTGTCCTTCCTACAACATTTTCAAAGATTTGGGATACATCTCTAAAGTAGGAAATATTTCCTTTTGCCTTCAGCAAGGATACTCCATACCCTTTACTTGCAAAATTTATCCTCAAATCTACACACATAATTATTAAAAAATAAATAAATAGATTCTTGATTTATAATAGAGGCTATAGATCTAATAGGATGTCATCACTTGAAAGGAAGTGGTATCCAAGACTAAGGGAGCATCTTTTATTGGCTAGATAATTGGTCACCCTATTAGCTTCCTTATATTAGTAGAATGTGATATGAATGAATACATGAAAAATGTTCAAAAGCCTCTTGAAGAAAACACTTGATTTTCTAATTATTAACATCCATTTTCTTAAGGGATAATGTTCAATGAGTCTCATGTTCAATTACAAACATTTCCAATTTCATTTTGATTGCCTTGACCTAATCCCTACTAATAGGGCCGAGGCTTTTGCCACATTGTTTGATTGATTTGGAAGCTAAGATGATAACATTGCAACTACTTTTCCTTTAGGACATGAGCCATATAGATTCCCCTTTGTTTCTCTATAAAAAATCAATTTGTTGTAGCCTTCATCTTGCAATTTCCCCTTTAATTTCCATTTATTTTTGTTATAATGGTTTTCAAAATACTGAATTTTGAAGGTAACTAGATGTATTTTCATTTTGATAAAATTTGTGAATCACATGGAAAAAAGAAAGAGTCAATATTTTTATTTTTCAAATTATAGGCTAATATTTAATTACAAATAGCCATTCCATTTTTTACTTCTTAATTTGAATTCTCTTCCTTCCTAAAAATTCTTTTGTTCCTTTCCCACCACAAGTTCCAAGTTACAAATGCTAAAGCCACTTTCCAAATGACTTAAAAAAAATAATTTCTATGTAGCAGTGGCCATGATTGGAATACACTATTAAGTTATCTTGAAGAGAAGAATATCAATGAAGCTTGCTTATCATCCACATATGTCAAGACTAGGAAAATGGGCAAGTAAGAAGAAATGATTTCTATACTCAATTAACAACTCAAAAAAAATAAAATTAAAGAGAGTTGCAATGCCAAATGTATTTAGTATTTGAATTGTTAGAATTCTTCCTTTTAGAGCTAACCATGTGAAAGCACCCTCTTTGGGAATAATTGCATCAGATGGGAATAAATTAAAATATCTCATTTTGAGACTCTAAGCATGATTTGACATTGAAACATATCTATGATTTATTGTGTAGCTACTTGAAGGAGAGTGAGTCCAAATTAACTTGTCTTCTAAGCTTGTAAGGTTTATCTGTCTTGATTTGAGGAGTTTCTCTAACAAGATACCTTGTTCCAGAGGAATGGGTATACTTTAGAAAGCTATCCATTGTGCAACTAATACACCTTTAGTATATTTGAATATTCAAAATTCTTTAACTCTTTCATACCAATATTTTTTTAATATGACTCTTTCTTCTTGTAACATCTCATACTTACAAAGTGGTGAGAAACCATTCCAAGAATCCTCCCAAAAGAGTGCCCTACATCTATCATGAACTACACAAGACAAATAGGGAAGAATTATCTCTTTGCATTTCATCATATCTTGTTTGCAATGTTATTTCAACTCATTTTCACCAATTTAAAGTTAAATATGCATTCATAATTGGAGTCACGTGGTTTGAGTATAGTCTATTTCTCAAAATTTATAATATACAAATTTTAATTTACAAATGGTTAAATTTGATTCTAGACATAGCTACATTAAAATCAACAAAAAATAATTATGTGGACAATTATATAGTTAGATTAATGTGCATTTATAAAATTTAATTTGCATCCACTCAACATTCAACAATGTCTATTAGAATTGTTAACACAAGTTTCAAAATTAATTGACATGTTTACAAATCATAAATGATATTTTTTTTTGAAGATTACATATAACAACAAAATATACATTTTCATATTAGATTCACCAAATATGAAAGTCAAGAATCAAAAAATGATATGCATAAATGTAAATATTAATTTTTACCTTCAAGTCTTCACCTCAGAATAATTTGCAAATTTGGCAAGCATAAACAAAGAAAATGACAAGTATTTCTTTTTTGGATAAAATACAAAATGCCCAAACATTTATCAATATTAGTATAAAGAATTAAAAAAGCCAGCCCAAAGGAAAAACAACTAGAGAAAGGTACATAACATATCATATGCAGAGGAGAAGATGAAAATTCATTGGGTTTCTTTGTAGAGTGTAAGACAAACCCATAAAAACTAAAGATATCAAACTATATCGTACCGATTATTGTATTCACACAAATTAAAAAAAAATATTACAACTCACTATTTGCATCATCAAATCATGTTTCCTTGAAGTGGAGTTTGATTATTTGCACCAAGAACTTCGGGGAGGATGATAAACATGGGAAAGTAAAAGCTAATGTAAAAGCTCTTGTGTGCCAAGATGTCACATTCTCACAAGGTAACCAAAGAAAGGATGAAATTTTTTTAAAAACCTTAATAAAGGTAGAAAAGTGGAACCTACTCTAAAAACATGAGGAAAAGTCCAAAATAAACCATCTCCTCAACCCTGCTTTCCTTACTCAAGTGAGAAATTTTTGCAATATTTTTATAAAAGGAACAAAAAGTCAAAATGTGTGGCTTTCCTACATTTCAACAGGTTAACAAATTGCATGTCAAACTTCACTCCCTACAAAAGTAAAAGCACCTCCAAGAGGTACAACCTGATGAATATTGCAATTGTAAGATATGCACAAAATAGATTTGTTGAACTTTTTTTAACCTTATGTAATAGAAAAATAAAAATTAAAGTGTGGAAGGAGAGACAACGATATGCAGGTGGTTGGGAAAATACCATATGAGATGTCATTATCTTATTTGGTATAGATTTTTTGAGGGCATTATAAATTTTCACGCGAATGTTGTATTTGTTGTTGTCTATAGAGCTATGTTCCCAAGTATTTACTTATATTATCTCATGATCTATGTCAAAATAACAGTGAGGGGTACAATGCCAACAAAAAGGAAAAAATAGATACAAGAAAATACTAGTGGAGATAGTTATAAAGGTTAGATGGGTTTCCAAAGGCTTGGATGAGATAATGAAGGTTGGGAGAGCTGTATGTAAATTTGGTAAGAAAACAAGAGGTCTACAAAAGTATAATGAAAGAAGGAAAAGAGGGTAAAAAGGTTGCACAAGAATGACTAAAAAGGTATAAGAGATGGTCTATGCTTGAGACACATGACAAGACTCCATATCTCCAATTATACAAACTCTCTATAATATTCTTGAATTATTTACCTACAAGAAGTTGAAAAACATCTTTCATACAATTTCAAGCCATATAACATACATGACTAAGGCATGCTTAATTTGTCATTTCCCTTCATTCTTTAAAATGGAATGAACTCATTTGTTAAATTTGAAAAAATTACTTCAAATTGATTTTATTTAAAAATTAATTTAAAATATATGAAAGATAATAATTCTTACCAATAAATGTGAAAAAGATAAACTATGCTGATATTATCCTTGACAAACTATCCTCGTGAGAGAGTAGAAATCCAACCGAGTATATCTTGTTGGAAATATTCAAGACTATCTAGGTTACTGAGAGGGGAGGGGTGAATCAGTAACTTCAAAACTTTTAACAGATTCAGATCTTAATAATATTAGATTGATAATCTGACTGCATGCATGAGTAACAGAAAGAATAAAACATTCATAACACTTAGAACACAGAGATTTGGTGACCCAGAAACCTTCCAAGTAGAAAGTAAAACTGGGGTGGGGATGATACCCACAAAACTTCAATACTGCAGTATAAAGTTTGCCGGTTAAGGCTTACAATGATCACTTCTGATGATCTGCCCTGTTAGGAGCAATAAGGACTGCTAGGTCCACCTTGTTAGAGGTTTTGCAAACATACAATGAAGTATGCACTCGGTTAAGAGATTTTTACAAAGACTGTTAAGTCTACCCAGTTAAAAGATTTCAAGTTGATTCACCTGTTAGGATGAAATAGTAGATCTCTTACTTGCAACTGTACTTGCTGATTGAGATTCTCTGATGTACTGATCACCTTCTGTGATGGATAGATCTTTGTTTCTTCTTATACTACTGTAGCCCTTTGTAATTCACTTATCTCTGCCTTTCTCTCTTTTTCATACTTCTCTATATCTTCCTTTTTGGATATGACATAAAACATTGTTTATATATCAATCTAAGTCAATTCCAAAACAATTACAAAGTCAGTTCTTAAACAAGTAAACACAAATATTACTGAGTCGGCCCAAATATAGTTACACGGTTACTACAAACTAACTCGGTGACTTTCTGATACTCGGCATCCACTGCGTTACTCAGCATCGTCATGCACTCGGTAGAAGTGGAAGCTCGGTCCATACTAACCACTCGGTCATAGTTTCAAACTCGGTAAATACTGGAGACTCGGTAGATAAAGTGTTACTCGGTAGAAACTAAATTTCCTGTTTAACCGTGCAGCACTCGGTAAACACTATGAAACTTTGCGAGCTTGGTATGCACTGTTCTGCTCGGTAAGCTCTGTTCTGTTCGGTAAGCTCTGCTCTACTCAGTAAGCTCTGTTATGCTCGGTATGTACTATTCTACTCGGTATGCACTATTCAGAATAAGTGTTGTCAATAATGACAATCATGCTTAATGCCAACAATCTCCCCCTTTGGCATTAGTGACAAAAACACTTATTACCAAAACTTATATACAAGAATCATGCTGAATCTTTCTTTTTTTTTTTCAAAATTTATCTTTGTCAAACTGTTGTTTATACATTTCATGACTCCCTTATATAGAGTACTTTCTCCCCCTTTCGTATTACACACCTTAATCTTATACACTTTCTCCTATACATTTTCTCCCCCTTTTTGACAATAATGCCAAAGGTGTATATACAAGTATTTTACAGGGAGAATCCAAAATGTGAAAGAAAATCAGAATGTACCTTTATGATTAGTGCCAGAGTTCTGTCCCAATTCTCTTGCAGAATCTTGTATGTTTGGAGTGCAATTTGGACTTCTGCAGAGAGTTCAATCATGTGATCTACAATGGAAAATTGATTGTCATGGAGTAATGCTTTTGAGTGAACAATGTGCTTTTGCATTATGTCCATGATGGGAAGGATCATGTTCTGAATATCTAGCAGTGTTGACTAGATCTTTGTATCTTCTTTTAATAATTTTGACTACCTATTTGATAGGAATGTGATTTTCATATGATGTGCAGAGGTTGAACTAGGTTCAAGTTGCAACTTCTGTACACTGTCCTTCAGATCCTCATCAATCTTATTCAATTTATCCTTGACTTCCTTAGTGAACTCAGCAACATTACATAGCTTAGCAACAAGTGAGGTAACATTGGAATATGAGGACTCAATATCTGTCAAAACTGAAGATAATTCTACCTGATTAATAGCTATATGCTAAGCAACATGCTCAAACACTTTATTGTCAAACTTCTTCTCGGCTTTCTCAAGAATCTTTTCTGACGCAGAGGAATCCTCATGGAACTTGTTTACTACCTCAGCTAACTGTAACAAAATATGTTGAGAGGAATCAACTTTAATACCTAATGCTTCTAACAAAATATCCTTTGCATCTTCAATAATTTTATATTCCTTGTCCCTTTCTTCTTTTAGTTTCTTCTGCTTTGCTTTCTTTTGGAGGAGTTCACCAATGTTTTGCATTTGGTCTGCTGAAAGATTTGCAAAGTCTAATTTTGGAATCTCTATCTCCTCATCTAAGTCTATATCCTCTTCTACATTCTTACTCAAAAATCTTGTACTCAGTTGAGCCTTAGGATCAACTGTTATTGCACTTAATGCCTTTGTAGAAGTTATTGTAGACATTGTAGGACTAGCTGTGAAAAATGATAAACTACCAACTGGAATGCTTGAAGGGCTCAAAATTGAAGTATTCACAATTGTAGAATCAAAAACTGAAATACTTACTAAAGTATCCAAAACTGAGGTACTTACTGCTGAAAAACTTGATATGGAAGTAGGTACTAAAGTAGATACAGGAGACTGCAACTCGGTAAACGAGGTGGTAGTCATTTCTGTCGATGATACATTGAGTTGTGCTAGTGATGATTTGACATTTGATGTATCTATGGAAGTTGTCACAATCATACTTGAAGTTATCTCCGTGCTAGGTGTAGCAACTTTTGCTGGAGAGTGAGGAAGTGAGGCAATGACTTCTGTAGCTATCTGAACAATATTATCTTCCTCATCACTTTTCTTGTCTACCTCGGTATCTTCTTCATGTTCATCACTATCATCATCACTATCCTTGATTATCACAGTTTCGGCACTCGGTTTGTGAAGATTATAGATGTTTTTCCATGTGGCAGTGGCACTCTTCACAACCGACTCAGTATCTTTGATCAAAATCAAACAACTATTGAATTTGAGTGTCAACTTATTTTCATTATCTATCAATGCCTTATTAATTTCAGCATTTTTCAAACTTGGCATTAATTGCCTCAAGGTTTGAGCATAGATGTCCTTGACAGTTTGTCTTGCATTGGACCATCTCAACTTAATTTTGTTAGCAAAATTCTTGGGATTTGAGAAGCTATCTCTTCAGGTGAGTATTTCCATTTTCCTATTTTCTCAACAACAACATCTTCAATTTCCTGCTGCTCTTCCTCAGATTTGATTTCATATTTGAGAGATTTGAAGTTTGCAATTCCAGATTCTTCTCTCAAATCCTTGATCTTTTCTTTTAATGAAGGAGGAGGCCTTTTGAATACTATTTCTTCACTATCTTTGCCTGCGTTGCCTCTTGCACTCCTTCTTGTAAATACTACAGAGGGTTGCTTGGGTGCCTTGGTGATAATTACTTTTCCTTTCTTCTTTGATAGTACTTGTTCTTCTTCCTCCTCATCCTTTTTCTCTTCTTCTTCTTCAAAGTCCTCTCCTTTTTCCTTGGTTGACATTAGAGGTGTGCTAGCTTGTATTTTGGCCATCCTCTTTCTTCCTTTGTTGACCACCTATAGAAGCTTTATACTAAGCTCAATTCTCTCCTTAGCTTCTTCATATGTCCCAAAATATGGTGCCTTTGGATTAACAGGTTGATTAATTAGGGCTTCAATAATATTCTTGATTTCATCAATATTTACCTCATAGGGAAGAGGTTTCACATGTACAATCCTTGGTTTTGCTTCCTGTATATACAGATTATCACAGTCCACCATGAAACAAATATCATCTTTGTAATCTTCCACCAATTTCTGTGGAATCCAGAATCTATTGTTCATTTTCTCTTTAAATGATTCAAAATAGTTATCCATTATGCTTTCAAAATTGTCACCCATTTCTGAAATGTATTCATTCATCTGATAAAGAACCGACACATCTTTTCTCCATACTACCGTGCCTTTTGATGGGAAAAAATTTTGAGCATAGAAAAATAAACAAACCAACAGTGAGCCAAACTTACATGGATTGTTCTTTGAGGTTTGGACGCTCTCCATGTTCTTGTTGAACTATTTCAACAAAAGATCTGCTAGGTCAAATGACAGATTGTTCTTTACAATTTTATACGCTAGGTCAACTAGTTCACACGGAACACTGTTCTGCCGACTTGAACTATATATCTTGTGAGCTATGATATGTATACCAAACTTCAATTCTGCATCAGTAATTCTTCTTATCTTCATACCTCTATCGTCCCACTCGGCTAGGGTTTTCTCTTCCAATTCCATCCGACTTAGGGTTTTTGTAGATTTTTCCTTGTCAAGCATGGGAAGACCAGTGATTTGGTGAATCATCTTCTTCATAATCTCTACTAGTTGCTCAAGCCATATTTTACCTTCATGTACTCGACTGAGGATATATCTAACCCATTTTATCTGAAAGCTCCAAGGCAAGTGTGTGATGTGAACTAAACCCTTATCTTCCAAATGTTGATGCTCTGGTTTGAGAACACCATTGACACATAGTTCCTCACGAATAGTATCTATCTCTAGGGTTCCAAGCTCTTGAATTGTACACTTAAAATGACTACGAATATCATTAATAAGGAGTACCTTAGGAGGGATCCGAGATTGAGCTCCACTCGGATCTAGGGTTCTAGCAACTGCGGGCACGAGTTTGAAATCTGGTGCTTTCCATTCTCCATGAACCAACATTTCTGAACCTTTCTTCACTTTAGCATTGGATGATGCCATGGTAGCTCAGTGAACACAGTAAATTATTTGAGGAAAGAGAATATCTTGCTGAAATATGCTTCAAAACACTTGATTGCACTAGGAGACTTTTGTTCGTGGTGAATAGTGAACTTGATTTCACTCATTTTGTTAAAACTTTGTCATTAATGCTCAGTACGAATTAGGGTATTAAATTAGACAGGCTGTCATCCACTATGAATTAATTGCTTGGTGAAGACTCCGCAACTTGGTGATCATATGAATTCATACTTCTCTGACCTTACTCAGTAACCAAAATGAAGTTAGGTTACTCCCGACCTTGCTCGGTGGTAACTGATACCGACCTTCTTGTGATCCTGCTGTATCTTGCATACTGATTTGGATCTGTCTTCCTTTCAGTTCAGGAACTATTTTGAAATATGTCTATGAAGATATAGTTCCAGTGCTTTCTTGGAGACTAGTTGGAGCTCATAGAGCCACTCCCTTCATTAGTGACTTCAGGATTGGTTTGCTTGGTAGGTTTAGGAATCCACTTCTATCTCATCTGCTTCCTAATGTTATTTGCTTTTGCTTTCTTTTCATCTTCAATTTTGCCTAAATTCATGTAGTTTTTAGCTATGTGACCAAGCTTAGTGCAATTATAACATCTTATGGTAGAATCCCTTTTTCTCAAGTGGTGCCTTACACAATTCATGCCAATGTGTCCATATTCTCCATAGTAATGACATCTACACCAAGTGTTGTAATCCCAACCAAACATTGCTTTAATAATTTGTTCCGCTGGATTGGGTGTTTTAGTTCTGCATTCTGATGCCTTATGACCTTGTTTGCTACATTTGTGACATATGCCTTTAAATCTTGGTTTCTCCTTGCATTCATTTGCTTTATGACCAAGCTAATTGCAATTGTAGCATTTTCCATTGAATTTTGCTTTTCCATTTCTCCAACATTTGTTTGAAGTATGACCAATTTTTCCACAGTGATTACAGGTAGGTTTCTGATTCTTTTGAGTACCTTGTTTGGAGGATTCACCTTCCTCTTTGTATCCAAGTCCTGCTTTTCCTTTTTGCCTATGAAGGTTTCGTTCATACACCTAATTCATATCTTCTTGAGATTTTAACATTTTCTCATTGATTTTCCTTTTAGCATCTAGCTCACTCATCACTCTTAAATTGATTTGTTTTTCAGATCTCAGCTCTTCTCTCATATTTTCATTTTCTGATCTTAGACTCAAGATTTCTTTATTTGCATTGGAGATTTGATCAATAAGATTTTCTAGCTGAAGAGTTTTATTCTGGATTTCATTGTTCTTTCCATCTATTTCATCTTTCATCTTATTTCTTTGTTCCAAGACTTCACAGAATCTTGTTGACTGAATTTCCTGTTCTCTTTTCAATTTTCTCACTTCTTCTTGTAGAGATCCACTCTTTTCTAGAAGTTCTTTGATTGCATTGTTTGCTTCATCTGAGCTACTTGAAGGGAAAAAGTCTTCAATCTTTTCTTCAACATACTGGTGGTCATTGATCTAATTTGTAAGTTCCTTCCTTCTTTTTAGGGAAAGGGAAAGATGCTCTCTTGCTTCTTTGAGTTGAGTTATAGCCATTTCCAGATATAGTTTTTCATTCTCAATTACTTTGTTCAGTTTGAATATCTCCATTGTCTTGAATCTTTTCTCAAGCTGTCAAACTTTATTCTAAGATCCACTGAGCTCTGATACCAATTGTTGGAAATATTCAAGACTATCTAGGTTACTGAGAGGGGAGGGGTGAATCAGTAACTTCAAAAAATTTAACAGATTCAAATCTTAATAATATTAGATTGATAATCTGACTGCATGCATGAGTAATAGAAAGAATAAAACATTCATAACACTTAGAACACAGAGATTTGGTGACCCAGAAACCTTCCAAGTAGAGAGTAAAACTAGGGTGGGGATGATACCCACAAAACTTCAATACTGCAGTATAAAGTTTGTCGGTTAAGGCTTACAATTATCACTTCTGATGATCTACCCTGTTAGGAGCAATAAGGACTGCTAGGTCCACCTTGTTAGAGGTTTTACAAACATACAATGAAGTATGCACTTGGTTAAGAGATTTTTACAAAGACTGTTAAGTCTACCCGGTTAAAGGATTTCAAGCTGATTCACCTGTTAGGATGAAATAGTAGATCTCCTACTTGCAATTGTACTTTCTGATTGAGATTCTCTGATGTACTGATCACCTTCTATGATGGATAGATCTTATGCAGGATTTGCTATCTCTCTGCACTTCATTCTTTGGAGTCAGATTGCTATCTGCTTGCCTTCTTGGCTAATCTGAGTTGTTTTGTGATCCCAAATCGATCTCACATTTCAACTTCATTCTTTGACTGCATGTGTTCCCAGATCGATCACACATTAGTCAAAGAGGGGAAAATGTATACACCTAAAAATGGTCACCTAGACTATTAGCCCCTTTTGCTAAATCATCAATTGCTTGCTTTGGATCAAATCCTAGTTCTATCATTTATTCGATTAATTTCTATGGGCTAACCATTTTATCCTAAGTCTTTATTTATTTAAAAGGAATATTTCCTCCCCTTTTAATAAATAAAAAGCCCCCACTTTTCCTCTTATCCTAAGTTGCACAAATAAAGCATTATTCTTATTTTATAAAAAGGGAAAAAGCACTTTTTGTCTCATATGGACACAAAAGTCAACTCTTATTTTCTCATTGGAGGATATTGTGCACATAGATTGCTCCTCTTTCAAGCTCCACCCTTGATTAAATCTTTTGCCTCTTAATCTCCATGGTCCATTTCTCCTCATTTCCTATAAAAGAAGAGCTCTCTTCTTCATTCTAGATCCCTAACTTTTTATGCTAACTTTATGCTGCAGGATTTCTAGGTCACTTTAGAGTTTTTGAAGATTTGGAGCATTCTTAGCATCTACATCTCATTCTTGCATTCTACATCTCATTCTTGCATTCTTAGCTTAGCTTCATATTTATGCTTTCTTAGATTAGCTTCATTTCTATGCTCTAGATTAGCTCACATAGATTAATTAGCTTGGGTTGTAACACTTGCATATTTCCTTTCATAGCTTAGCTTGCATTTCTATTTCTAACATAGCATTGCATTGCATTTTCATTCTTGATTCTTGAGGATATTGACATTCTTGCCCTTGTCTTCATTGAATCTCCCATTGCATGGTTTACTAGCAAGGTTATAGGCTAAATAGCTCTAGCTGAGAGCATTCTTAAAAGCCCTTGCACTCCATGCCTAGGGAGCTATGGATCGATTTGTGAGGGCTCATTCTTGAGTTTCCTTGCATGTAATGATCCATAGAAGTGTGACACATTTATAGCACATATTTTGTACTGTCACTACTTGGCTATCTCTTTCCTAAGTGTTCAGTACTGTCGCTACTAGGCTGATCATGCAGGATTTGCTATCTCTCTGCACTTCATTCTTTGGAGTCAAATTGCTATCTACTTGCCTTCTTGGCTGATCTAGGTTGTTTTGTGATCCCAAATTGATCTCACATTTCAACTTCATTCTTTAACTGCATGTGTTCCCAGATCGATCACACATTAGTCAAAGAGGGGCAAATGTATACACCTAAAAATGGTCACCTAGACTATTAGCCCCCTTTTGCTAAATCATCAATTGCTTGCTCTGGATCAAATCCTAGTTCTATCATTTATTCGATTACTTTCTATGGGCTAACTATTTTATCCTAAGTCTTTATTTATTTAAAAGGAATATTTCCTCCCCTTTTAATAAATAAAAAGCCCCCACTTTTCCTCTTATCCTAAGTTGCACAAATAAAGCATTATTCTTATTTTATAAAAAGGGAAAAAGTACTTTTTGTCTCATATGGACACAAAAGTCAACTCCTATTTTCTCATTGGAGGATATTTGTGCACATAGATTGCTCCTCTTTCAAGCTCCACCCTTGATTAAATCTTTTTCCTCTTAATCTCCATGGTCCATTTCTCCTCATTTCCTATAAAAGAAGAGCTCTCTTCTTTATTCTAGATCCCCAACTTTTTATGCTAACTTTATGTTGCAGGATTTCTAGATCACTTTGGAGTTTTTAAAGATTTGGAGCATTCTTAGCATCTACATCTCATTCTTGCATTCTTAGCTTAGCTTCATATTTATGCTTTCTTAGATTAGCTTCATTTCTATGCTCTAGATTAGCTCACATAGATTAATTAGCTTGGGTTGTAACACTTGCATATTTCCTTTCATAGCTTAGCTTGCATTTCCATTTCTAGCATAGCATTGCATTGCATTTTCATTCTTGATTCTTGAGGATATTGGCATTCTTTCCCTTGTCTTCATTGAATCTCCCATTGCGTGGTTTACTAGCAAGGTTATAGGCTAAATAGCTCTAGCTGAGAGCATTCTTAAAAATCTTTGCACTCCATGCCTAGGGAGCTATGGATCGATTTGTGAGGGCTCATTCTTGAGTTTCCTTGCATGTAATGATCCATAGAAGTGTGACACATTTATAGCACACATTTTTGGCGCCCATCGTGGGGCAGAGTAGACTAGCTTTGGCCCTTCTTTTTCTGCATTTCCGTCATTTTTCGTCAATTTTTTGGCAAGTTTTCAGCTTAATTTTTCATCTTTATTTTTTTGTCTCAGATTGTCATGTGATACTTTCTAGAAGTATCATGTGATATACCTCTGTATGCATGCGTGATACTTCACCTGTTAGAAGTATCACCTAGCTATAGTAGAGAATATCGCCTGGTGTCAGGCGAAATATCGCACGGACTAATAAGTATCGCCCCAGTATAATGCGAAGTATCACGCGATACTGGTGTCTGTACCTGGCAGTGACCTATTTTTGAGTTATTTTATCCATCTTGCAAGTTTCAGGTTCTTAGCTATCTTTTTGAAATTTTTTGAAATTTCCAATATTTTCAAATCCCTAGAAAACGGGTGCCCTTTTTTTTTTTTGAAATTTTGCAAATGGTATCAAAAGTTTAAGTGTGATATATCGTTGGAAAGGTCTTTCTGAGCCTAATCCAACCATGATGGTTTCATTTTCATATTTTATCATTTGATCAGTTATTTTTGCACATTATCTGATATTTTTTTTCATGTACTAATCATTGTTAGATTTTGAATTTTGATTCTCCTACCTCTTGTTGGTCTAACAAGTTGTGGTTGTAGGTGATTCTTGCTTGAAACTTGCTAAAATTGCATGTCAAAGAGGGCTACTAATGGTTTTTGCAGGGCTTCCCTAAACATAAAAACCAAATCAAGTGCTTGTTTAATTGCTTTCTTTATTAAGTGCGGCATATACTAGTTGTTTCCTTTCATAGGCACTTGATACCTTGTTGTAGAAATTTTGAGGTGGTAGGAGAGTATGCTCTTCACCCTTGTGGTGAAACAAAAATCTTGACCCATCTTGGGATTTTGAAAGCAAGGGGGTAATTGAATCTTTGCTTGGTGTGTTTGGAAGAGATTCTTGAGATAGGGGAGTATGCTCTTCACCCTTGTGGTGAACCAAAAACTTTGAACCTCAAGAATTAATCCACTCTTTGTTTAGCTTAGGATCCTTTAGCGGGCCTGCTCTTGAGCAATCAAGAGGAATGACCCAAGTGGGAACAACCTTGTCATCATTTTCCTTGGTGGCGAGTGATTCCAACTCACTATAATCTCAAGGCTATCGAGGACACAAAACCTTGGTAGACATAGTACTTATCTTCGCTTGATGTGAGTAACTTGTGGGATTGTGACCATGAGGAAAGCATTAAGCAAGAATGCTTAAGGTAATCTTGAGGCCGCGAGGTCCTAGTCCTTTATGAGGAGCAAGAGGGGTGCTATGAACGGAAACCCTTACTATGAACCATTAGATAGAGGCCACCTTATTTTAGCCGCTTAGCTTCTTGGTGCAAGGATTGATCCAAGTGGACTTACCCAGATCACCCCAAGACACTCACCATATGTGTTCCTTTGGTTGTATTTTTGACACTTCCATGACAACGCCAATATCTCTTGTGGGCAACCACTTGGTGTGAGGCAAGGGAGCATCAAGTTGTGGGCCACGTTGCTAAGTAATGAGCCTTGTCCTTCTAGGTAGTAATTGCTTGAATTGTCTTTGATTGTGCTATGCACGTGTAAATGTTTTCAACATTCAAACACACGGTAGCATTCATAAGGTTTTCTATTTTGATATCACAAGTGCTTGTCTTGGCAAGGTTGCTTTTGCCCTTGTTTCAAGTGTTCTATGACATGTTTGATCACCTACCATTTGCAAACCTATCTTTTATCTACTATTACTGCTTGTCAAACTGAGAAATTGCACTATCCAACCTTTGAACTTGATCAAAATGCTTTAAAACTGAGAATTTTATATTCACTGGTCAAAAAGTCATACGCATCTGCAAAAGTATCACATTCCTTACAGAGAAATATCGCGTGATAGTTCGCACCCTGCTATTTTATCGTGCACTTTGTTGAGGTATATCGCGCGATAGTTCGTGCCTTCTGGACTATCACCCCACTATCCTGGAGTCTATCGCCCAACCATACTACAGTCTATCACCTGGCTTAAGGCAAAGTATCGCCCTGTCTTCCTGGAAAGTATCACCTAGAATCTTTTTGCTGTCCTGTCATTGCTGCAATTCGGAGTGGCTAAACTTGCACTTTAACCTGTCGTAGAGTGTCTTTTTATGTTCTTACCTGAAACTAATTTGTTACCTACATGCTTAGATTTGTTCTAGACTAAAACAAATGAGCTAAAACTATTGGGTTTGAGTTTAACGAATGCTACTCTTGATCACTTGTCGCATCACGGTTACCTCTCTAGCTACTTGCTTATTGAGATTCTTGCTCGTTGCTCGGCTTTAGTCAATTGATTACTGTAAGTGCTTGAGCACTTTTGAAGAGCCATCTCTCTATTGTTCTACTTTGACAAGTGATCTTTATTATCTTTTCTTATCTCAAATCTAAGAAACTTTTTCTCATTCTATTAGTCAACCAACATCTCTTTTCATGCCGGTTACAACTCGGTCTCAATTTGAGTAGGAGAGTCATCCTTCGTTCAATTATACACAACTACCTCCTCCAACTAGATGTTCCAAAGCACCCATTAGCAACGACAATTCTCATTCTGACCAATCTGAGAATTCTAAGGCTACACCATGGTATAAAGGAGGTTTCCTCTTTTCCACATTCAATACTCTCAAAAACATAGACAGTGTCTCACTCACTTTGACTGAACAAGAAAAGTTTCAACTCTTGCAAGAACACTTTGAGCGTAAGGATAATCAAGCACGCTTAGACAAAGAAAACAATCAACAAAGGATGGATGCTACTAGGCACATGGCTTATAGAGGGACATTTCATGAGCAACTTGAGACTAGTAATCATGAGCATAGACCTCTTTTTAACAATGGCAACAATGACAACAACACGCCACCAAGATCTCCTCCAAGGCCAACTTTTTCTATGCCTTCTTCACCACCTAGACCTCCTCCCTCTCAACATGAGGCAGAGGCTAATGATGAGATTTCTAGTGAGGATCTTATGAGATGTGAACAAGATGTGGATTTCCAACGAATGATGCATAAGCTTTTAGAGCATAATGGCGATCAATATTTTCAATATATGACTTCTAGAGGATACAAGCTTCCTCCTGGCTATGATGTCAGACAAATTGTCCAACAAAGAGTACCAACTGAATTGGAAGTCCTTCAAGAAGAACTAAATTGGACAAATCAATGCCTTACCCAAATGGCAATAGAAAGAGAGCCTCCAAAGGTCTCTTTTGTAGAATCAATTTGTGCTCTTCCTTTTGATAAAGATCTATACATGGTCCCGTTTCCTAAGGATATTGAGGTTCCTAAATATGACAAGTATGATGGAAATGGTGACCCTCATGACCATGTGCATCATTTTTATGCTCTTAGTATGGACTTTCTTCATGAAGACACATATCTTCTACGCTTATTCCCTCGAAGCTTAAGAGGCCAAGCTTTGGAATGGTTTGCAAAATTGACACCATCGCTTAAGACTTTTGATGAGTTAGCTCAGCAATTTACCTAGCAGTACTCTTACAACATCCAACAACCTGTCACTGTGATAGATCTCAGTAATCTAAGACAACATCAAGGTGAGCCATTTGCAACTTACTTACAATGTTGGAGGTCATTGTATTCTCGATATCCTCGTCAGCTACCCGAAAGAGAAAAGATTGAAATTTTCGTCAACACACTTGTGCCTGAGCTATTTTATGATCTAAGGAAGCAACTGTTCTCCTCCTTCCATGACATGGTTGAAATTTCATATCGGATTGAGGATGTAGCTATAAGAAAAGGGGATATTTTTATTAATAAAGATGCTAAAGGCAATGGCAAAGACAAGAACAAACCTTGGAATAAGAACAAGTATGTTGTTAATGATGGGGTTGTTGATGCTCCTAAAGTTAAAGAGCCCGCTTTCAATCTCTCAAACACTATCTATGTAGCAAAACAACAAGAAGCTAGCAACACTAACAATGCTCCTAAACCTCAATATGCAGATAAGCCTAAGAAGTCATTTCGAAAGCGAGTCTATACCAAGTTGGTAGAACCTTACGATGTGATCCTTAAGACTTTGGTTGACAATGGATATCTTACGCTTCCTGATAAACCTGGTAACTGGGATCCAATAAATAAGCCTGATTGGTGGAGAGAGGATCATTACTGCCATTATCATAGAAACAAGGGACATCCAATAGACAATTTTTTTAGGCTTAAGGATGATATTCAGGATCTTATTGAGAACGGCACAATCTCCACTGATGGCTTAACTAAAAATTCTGATCACACAGCTTTCAAAGATCCTCTACCTAAGCATGATAAGGGGGAAACCTCTCAAACACATAAGAAGAATCATGATGCAAAGATCAATTACACGTATCCTTCTAATACGCTTGTGATTAACATGGTAGAGCCCATTGAGAGTGTTCTAATGATGAGGTCTCAAGATGATAATAACACCAATCATGGTAAGCCAAAGTTAGTCTTGCAAACACGTGGTAGTTCATCTTCCTGAAGTGAGACACTGAATGCTATTACTAGGGGGCAAGCCAAGATTGTCCTTAAAACTGTGCAAGATCCCAAGCAAGCTTTGCCTTCCAAACAAGTGGCTCCTTCAGCCACCCCTAGCTATGATCTTGTCCAACATTTGCAAAAGACACCAGCACAGATATCTATCCTTGAGTTGCTTCGGTTATCCTCTTCGCATAGAGAGATTCTTGATGAGGCTCTATGTACAACACGTGTTCCCAATGACATTGATCCAGATCAATTTCAGGCTATGGTCAACCACATTTCATCTCCGCTATCTCTCTCCTTTTCTATAGAAGATGACATATCTATTGCTCACCCACATAATCTAGCTTTACACATTGAAGTTCTAGTCTACAATACCCGAGTCCGCTGAGTCTTGATAGACAATGGTGCAGGGTTAAATATTGTTTCTTTCAATGTCATACAACAATTGGGTTTGTCAGAATTGGCTGTGGATTCCAAGAAGATTACTATAAAAGCTTATGATGAAGTGGAAAGATCTTCCAAAGGTCTTGTCATGCTGCTTGTCCGAGTGGGCCCTATCATGAAAGATATTAGCTTCCAAGTATTGGACATCCCACTCGCATATAACATTCTTTTGGGTCATCCTTGGATCCATGACATGCAGGCTATTCCTTCCACTTATCATCAGTGCGTCAAATTTCCATACAATGGCACTGAGGTTGTGATTCCTGGAGACCATACTATTTCTATCAATGCTCTTGCTGCTACTAAAAAATTTGTTCCTCATAATGAACCTTTTGTTGATCCTAGTACATCTCTAGCTGCTATTGAGAAATCACTTAAGATGATGAGCCTTGGTATGGGTGAATATACACTGGGTTCCTTTGCTTCTATACCTGTTTCTCCTAGGTCATATGGGAAACCTTATGATCTGATGAAGCCTTCCACTTCTGCTATGATGATCTTTGATACTTTTGTTCCTTCATCCATTCCTTTAGAAGCAGACAGAGAAGAACAAGCTATTCAAGAGTGGATCTATAGAGAGGATTCTAGAAATACTCCCATACTCAATAATTCAGACACAGATATAGATGAGTCACCACTACACACTATGGTTCAAATGGGAGATGATCTTCCTTCTACCTCACTTCTTTGGGGAGAAGAGTATATATCTACTGATGCTATGGCTGAGGCCTCTATGTCTAGAACCTATGTGCCTAAAGAATCATTGTACTATGATAGACAACATTGCAACATTGCACGGTTACTACAAAGAGGTGATCTATCACATAACGACATGAGTATCTCTACTTCTTGGCATCTTAAGCCTCTTCCAGAAGGTTCTTCCATGATAGATATGGATGTTGATGTAGTTCATACCTCTCGTAACCCACCTGACGTAGTTGATGAGTCTCATGTCAGGTCAGATGAGTTTGTTCCCCGTATTGCCTTAGTAGACTACGTTGGTCCTTCTATGACGAATCTAGATCTAGCTACTTTTGGAGCTTACCCTATAGGATCCACCTCTCTTGTCACCAGAGATGACACCCCTCAAATCAATGCTATTGAACCGGTCACTTCATTTCCTCTCGCATCAACACCTGTTACTTCTTCCACCAGCGAACTAGCCACAAAAAAGATTGAATCAGCAATCAAACATCACAGTCATCAAGTCAAAAGAAAAGAGAAATGGTCAGATGGTGAAAACCACATTGTGGTGGTATCTGAACCTAAGAAAAGTAAAAATAAAAATCTGCTCAAAAATATTGATTATCAAACAAAAGATGACAAGTTGATTCTCTACAAAAAAATGGTGCACTACTTCAAGCATGATCTCATATCTGTTACACTCAGCCCATTCCTAGAGCTAAGAACAAAGTTTCTAATGCCTTGATTACTTTGACATCCATCTTACAAATGAAAAAGTATAAATTTTGCTTCAAGTTCCTGGTGGATGAATTACGCTATCCTGCTCACAAATCTTGCAATCCTACCATCTTTTCATATCTTCCACCTCATATTCCTCTTGCAAATCCACCACGCCATTCTTTCTTCCATCCCTTACACTTTGCCTTTGTCTCTGGTGACTTGTATAGGAAGGGTCTAGATGGAACTCTCCTTAGGTGTCTAGAAATAGAGGAGTCAGAAAAAGTGCTAGCTAAAATTCACAATGGCATATGTGGATCACATTCTAATGATCCTCCGCTAGCTCAGACATTGCTTAGGGCTGGTTATTATTGGTCAAACTGGTTGAGACCTCCTATCATCATAGCTACAGCATGTAGGCCTGGGGCCAATCAGTTCTATACATAAGAGGAAGTAGATTCTTGATGCCCATTTTTGTCTGGGGCATTCTTTGTACATACTTTATGATCCTGAAAAACTCCAAAAAAAATTCATATATGATGCTGAAAAAATCCTAAAAATCATAAAAAGTCTTGAAAAAATACAAAAAAATCAAAAAATTCAAAAGTTCAAAAAAAAAAATTTGAAAAAGTGCCTTGGTGAAAACCTGGAAATAGGCGCCTTGGTAGCAAAAATACAAAAAAAATTATAAAAAGTCCTGAAAAAAAAATTGCAATAAATCTATCAAGTGGTGAAAACCTAGAAATAGCTGCTGCTTGAGACCCTCTGCATCTATGTCTATCAGTCTTGCGTGGCGCTCATTCGCTCCACTTCTCACTTTGCCTCTCCTAGCCTAGAATTGACTCTTGTCTTAGTCTAAGGGGCATACATTGTTTTAAGCTTATCTCGGGTCTCTTTGTGCGTCTGGGTTTCTTAGGCACCTCGCAAACAATGTTTTTCAACACCACCCCAACTGTGTTTTTCAACACTTACCCTTATGTTGAGTGTTTCTTATCAGATATCCTACCCACAGTCTAGATGATACAATATTTCTCACTGGCAGATGCGATACTCAAAGTTTAACTCTATGACCTACACACACGCACTTGACTCACTGAGACTTGCTTGGCTTTATTTCTTTGTGTGCTATCTATGATGCTTTCTTTGCTGAGTGTTCTCCCCCTATGATCATTTTCAATGATGCATAGCTAGAAGACTAAGGGAATGAGGACATGTTTTATTGCTTTTCTTGCTTGTGGGTATATTTTGTTGGTCCTAACTGTCATGAGCATTTATGCTGGTCTTACTTGACACTATGGACCTACAAGGTATTATCCTTGACTATTTCACAAGTGCATGTTTATAGTCATCTTGACTTTCTTGTGTCTTGATGCGAGCATAATCTTGCTATATCAAACTTAGGTAATCTCACTGCACTAGTCATCTTGACCTACATGTCTTTGATGCCTAGGTGAGATTTCCACATTTCTATCTGATATAGATCATATTCAGATTCACATAGTTATGCTAGTGTGTATTGTATGATCTTGTGATGCTACCAATAATGCTCAATGATGAATATTAGATGTCTATTAGCTTTGTAACCTTGCAAGTAAACATTTTCATGTAGCTTGCATTCTTAAGTTCATGTTAGTTAGTTTTGCATCTTGCATATGGAGAGAGCTCTCCTTTATCTTTCATGGACTTGTTAATCAACTGCGCTCACCTTTCGCTTCTTCCTGATTATGTCTTTCGATTCTTGTCTTTCATATCACATCATTTTCCTTTCATTTCAGGATCGAAACTGAAATCCAAGTTCACCTTGATCATCCAAGTCATCTTTTTCCTTCTACTGTGTAGTTGGCTAACCTTTTGAGGCCTGATCCTTCCATCTTCACTGGGGCATTCTTCACCTCTTCATCCCCATCTCTTTCAAACTTCCAATCTTTCATTCACTTTCAAATCACAAGTTCAACTCATCTCTCCATGGTGTTTACGGGTTGAGGGACCGATAGGTTCATGCCCCGTGTCTCATGTGTGGGGCATATCTTCACTGCTTGATGGTTATTCTATTCTCTTTCTTTGATTATGATTTCTAGTGATTTGATCATGCTGCTCTTGCTTCTGCTTTCCCTCTACTTGGATTTTGCTTTCGATCCCGAGGGGGTAGACACATCATATCTTATTGGCTATCTCTTTCCTAAGTGTTCAGTATTGTCACTACTAGGATGATCATGCAAGATTTTCTATCTCTCTACACTTCATTCTTTGGAGTCAGATTGCTATCTGCTTGCCTTCTTGGCTGATCTGAGTTGTTTTGTGATCCCAAATCGATCTCACATTTCAACTTCATTCTTTGACTGCATGTTTTCCCAGATCGATCACACATTAGTCAAAGAGGGGCAAATGTATACACCTAAAAATGGTCACCTAGACTATTAGCCCCTTTTGCTAAATCATCAATTGCTTGCTTTGGATCAAATCCTAGTTCTATCATTTATTCGATTACTTTCTATGGGCTAACTATTTTATCCTAAGTCTTTATTTATTTAAAAGGAATATTTCCTCCCCTTTTAATAAATAAAAAGCCCCCACTTTTCCTCTTATCCTAAGTTGCACAAATAAAGCATTATTCTTATTTTATAAAAAGGGAAAAAGCACTTTTTGTCTCATATGGACACAAAAGTCAACTCCTATTTTCTCATTGGAGGATATTTGTGCACATAGATTGCTCCTCTTTCAAGCTCCACCCTTGATTAAATCTTTTTCCTCTTAATCTCCATGGTCCATTTCTCCTCATTTCCTATAAAAGAAGAGCTCTCTTCTTCATTCTAGATCCCTAACTTTTTATGCTAACTTTATGCTGCAGGATTTCTAGGTCACTTTAGAGTTTTTGAAGATTTGGAGCATTCTTAGCATCTACATCTCATTCTTGCATTCTACATCTCATTCTTGCATTCTTAACTTAGCTTCATATTTATGCTTTCTTAGATTAGCTTCATTTCTATGCTCTAGATTAGCTCACATAGATTAATTAGCTTGGGTTGTAACACTTGCATATTTCCTTTCATAGCTTAGCTTGCATTTCCATTTCTAGCATAGCATTGCATTGCATTTTCATTCTTGATTCTTGAGGATATTGGCATTCTTTCCCTTGTCTTCATTGAATCTCCCATTGCGTGGTTTACTAGCAAGGTTATAGGCTAAATAGCTCTAGCTGAGAGCATTCTTAAAAACCCTTGCACTCCATGCCTAGGGAGCTATGGATCGATTTGTGAGGGCTCATTCTTGAGTTTCCTTGCATGTAATGATTCATAGAAGTGTGACACATTTATAGCACATAGCTGTAGCCCTTTGTAATTCACTTATCTCTGCCTTTCTCTCTTTTTCATACTTCTCTATATCTTCCTTTTTGGATATGACATAAAACATTGTTTATATATCAATCCAAGTCAATTCCAAAACAATTACAAAGTCGGCTCTTAAACAAGTAAACACAAATATTACTGAGTCGGCCCAAATATAGTTACACAGTTACTGCAAACTAACTCGGTGACTTTTTGATACTCGACGTCCACTGCGTTACTCGGCATCATCATGCACTCGGTAGAAGTGGAAGCTCAGTCCATACTAACCACTCGGTCATAGTTTTGAACTTGGTAAATACTAGAGACTTGGTAGATAAAGTGTTACTTGATAGAAACTAAATTTCCTGTTTAACCGTGCAGTACTCGGTAAACACTGTGAAACTTTGTGAGCTCGGTATGCACTATTCTACTCGGTAAGCTCTGTTCTACTCGGTAAGCTCTGCCTGGTAAGCTCTGCTCTACTCGGTAAGCTCTGTTCTGCTCAGTATGTACTATTCTGCTCAATATGCACTGTTCAAAATAAGTGTTGTCACTAATGACAATCATGCTTAATGCCAACATATCCTCCACATGACATAGCTATCTATGAAATGCTAGCTCCTTTGATTTCCCCAATTCAAATTTAACAATATAAATGGGTAGATAACTGTGATTTCCTCTATTCAAATTCAAAAATATAAATGAGCTTTAGTTAGTTGGGCTTCCACGATCGATGGAATAGACTATGTCATTGAGGAGGCAAGGCATCCTCTACTTTTGCCATAATTCTGGGTGACCGGGATGGTCTTCTTGCTGGCAAAAAATCCTATGCAATTGATTTCAATTGGGAGTCCCACTTTGGAAATCGAGTAGCCATTTTGGTCAAGAATTCTCACCATTGGGACTCTGCCTATAATAAACAGTCAGGAGAATTATCTTCTCAAACCAAGTGGGCAACCTTCATGTTTTAAGTTTTTGAGATAGATCTATGAGAAAAATTTCTTGTTTCACCTGCGTATTTTTTAATCAATTAAATCTTGAAATTATTTTTTAGCTAGCTAGAATTATTAATAAATTGGTTCTTGGTATTTGCAGAGCTATCTCCCTATTCTTGTCAACTTGAGGAATCAAGAACTAGGAAACCTGAGAGGAAATGGGATGGAAAAGAGGGGCAAAATTTATGACTATGTTTTTTATAATGAACTAAGCATAAATAAATTGTCTCACCCAGAGTTCCATTTGGGTCAAGAAGTAAGGGTAACTATGCCACCGAGGAAACATGGTGTTGGGAGTTCCCTTTGATCTTCAACTTGTAGATTTATACTTTGGTGGATAACTTTAACATAACTTTGACTCTATTACCACTCCAAAGTCTGCAAGGAAGAGGGCCAATTAACAAGGATCAAGAGAGATCCTCCTACACTTTGACCCTTAATGCTCAGGCGGGTGTACCCTTGATTCACTTCTGAACAGGAATCACTAAATGATATACAACTATATACTCTTTACTAACTGCTTTAAGATTTTATCATTTGAATGTTTGTGTGTATGGTTGACAACAATGAAATGCCTCCAGAGGATGGACCAGTGCCTTAACCTAGGGCAAAGAGTCACCCGATTACATACATCAACTAAAAACCTTAATTAAAACACAATTGAATCTAGGATAAGTGCTTTGCCTATTACCCCTCTCCCTCAAACACAAGGACATTAGATTCCTACTTGGTTGCAAACTCACTGAACCCACCTAAAATACTTTAATCCTAACTTTTTTAGGAACTCAGAGATGACTTCACAATACTCTTTGTTTAACATATGCTAATACACTTTGTGACATTAACATATATGAGCTTAGAACCAAAACAAGAAGACATGCACAAATGCAAGATTGGAACTCAATAACATCCTCATTAATATATTCAAAATCAATACACAATCAGGACAACACAAGGATAGGAAAAGATACAAAATCCAGCTCCTCTATCAGTAAAACACCATGGACAACCAGCCTGGGAC
This sequence comes from Chamaecyparis obtusa, assembly GCA_027943335.1. Taxonomy (NCBI): domain Eukaryota; kingdom Viridiplantae; phylum Streptophyta; class Pinopsida; order Cupressales; family Cupressaceae; genus Chamaecyparis; species Chamaecyparis obtusa. The sequence goes on from BSBK01006799.1 coordinate 977,441, forward strand.
CAAAGAAAGTTTTGGAACCCATACAAAATCAAAATTTCTACAACTTATACTCCCTAGTCATCTTGGAATCCTCAAAGAGAATGCAACAAGCTACGGATGACTAGGGTTAGGGTTTCAACCACTCAACCAATTGGAAACAGCTACAAATTATCACAGGGGAAAAAACCCAGGCAATCAGGAGAAGACAAGCCCTGGATTGATCCTCAATTATGAAAATCTCACTAAGAAGGTACTGAGAATCATGAACAATGCCTAAATGTCAACCCTCTATGGCCATCTGCAACACACCTCAAGCACAAAACCGCACAGTACAAACCCTAAAGATGATCACTCAACACCCTGGACCACACTGCAACAACAAGCACCACCAAACCAATCAAAATCAGCTATTAAAACCATAAATTTTGGTACTTCCTATCGTTGGAAACCCTCTACAAATTCAAATTTAAAAATAAATGGCTACTTTCAGGGTGCTTGCAGCAAATTGACGGTCAAAATTTGAAATCAGGTTAACTTTAAGTCATGGCCATTAGATCTTCATGCTTTGCAGGCTTTTAAATCTTAACTCAACCACCAAAAGACTAATAAACTTTGATTAGGCCTACATCAGGAAGATCGACGACCATCTAAAGTTTGCATACCCATTCGAGATTCTATCAGATTACACACCCACCGTTAGATCGAGAATCTCCTCCCATCTCTGATAACCATCTGACAGGAAAAAAAACCAATGGCTGTCACAAGATCTTAAGCCTCTGACAAAACCCATAAGATTATACGCCATTCATCGATTCACTGATAGGATCAGGACCCACTGACACATCCAAAAGCTCAGGTCCCACTGATAATAAGCCACTTCATATTTCTATCGACCAATGAGATACCGCTAAGTCAGCTTACATGGCAGTGGACCCACTCAAAAAGAAAGGCTACTTTATTAGAAAAATCAATGATCGGCGTAAGATCTCAAGCGTCTGACACATCCTATGAGAATTTGCACCAACCGTTGGATGGAGATGGTGTCAGAGAGGGGCCCAGGAAAATATTAAGCCAGAACATAGGAAAAAACTAAAGCTTAGGACTTAGGCTTTCGGGAAAAATCAGGCGATGAGGACTTTAGGAAATATTAAATTCATCGGGGTTAGAAACTTAGGAAAAGTTAACACTGGGGCTGACCAAAATATAAAGCACATGCATATTAGGACCCTTAAGTGACCCACGAAAAGTAACATCAAAATAGAAAAGGGCCAGGATTTTTCAAAGGGTTTTTCAATGTAACGGCTAGTTTTTGAATTTTTTGCTAAGGGCTTTTAGCTAGAGACATGAAAAATGACACAGAGACCAAGGGAAAGATGCCAGGGCCATGAAATTTTTTGCACGTGCTAATAGTGGCTTTGTCTGGGGATGTATGCCTCTTGTAGGCATAACAAGGACTTAGAATCACTAGTTTAAAGCAGACCATCCCACTGGAAAAATTGCAGACAACAGGGAAAAAGCAAGGCAGAATAGGCAACAGGACCAAAAACTGACAGACCAGGACAAAATAGGGTAGGGGCAAGCAGCCTATTTATAGAATCTACAATATATACAAACCTAACTACTATTCATGAAAAACCAAATAACTTCATTTGAAGTATTTCTTCAAGAATTGTCCATGAACTGGCAATTCCTGAATATCACCGTTTAATTCCTTGACCATATATGAATCTTGGCCCCATTTCTCATGAATTAGATATGGCCCTAGCCAGATGGGATCAAATTTACCATGTTTTTCCCTCTCCTCCAGTCTAGCATTCCAAACTAACACCAAATCACCAGGTTCAAACCTTCTATCAACAGTCCTCTTATCATATAAATTCTTAACCTGCAATTGCAATTTGGCATTTCTTGCAACTGACTCTCTTCTAGTCTCATCTAACCTAATGAGGTTCTCAATTCTCAATTGCATCTCATCATCTATGTCATCATCATATAACTAAACAAATTTATACATTTCCAACAAATTATTCTGAGGCATTCTTTCATGTATTCCATATACTAGGTCAAATGATGCACAACCAATTGCCCTCTTCACAGTAACCCTATCAGCCCATAGGGCTAATGGTAGCTTTGAATTCCATGTGCTCTTATTCTTTTCAAGAATCCTCTTTAGGATTTTAATCAAACTCTTATTAGTAGATTTTTCCTGTCCATTTCCTTGTGGATGATAAGGTGAGGAATTAGAAATCTGAATTCCTAAACCTTTGCAAAAGTCCTTATATTTAGCAGACCTAAAGCACATTACATTATCACTAACTATCTTCTCAGGGCAACCAAACCTTGTAACAATATTATTCAACAGAAAATCAATTACCACCTTACTAGTTGCATTTCTTGTAGGTATAGCCTCTACCCATTTTGTAAAGTAATCAGTGGCAACTAAGATCCATGAGTGTCCTCCACTTGACTTGTTTGGTATCCCCCCTATGCAATCAATTCCCCATTGTTGGAAAGGAGCCTGAACTTCTACTAGTTTTAATGGCACATTACCTGAAAATTTAAGCTTACCAGAGAACCTTTGACAAGCATCACACCTCCTCATCGACTATTCTGCATCCTTGAAGATTGTGGGCCACCAGAATCCTGCTCTCAAGATTTTATGAGTAGTTGTTTTACCCATATAATGTCCACCACAAACTCCCTCATGCATTTCCTTCAACAACTTTTTAGCCTGATCCTTATCTACACATTTCAAAAGTATGCAATCCAAATTCTTTCTATACAATTTACATTTCACAATTACATACTTGATGGCTTGTAATTTCAATGTCCTCTTCTGATTATCATTCATACTATCTAGACATTTCATGTTTCTCAAGTAATAGATGATATCATGATACCAAATACAATCATCCATGTCACATGTATAATCAAATTCATAATGATTTACCTTATTTGCATCAAGGTTGGATTGAGCCATCAGTTTTGCCAATCCTTGTCCTCTAACCAATTTAGTAATCTGGACATCAACATTGAATTCTTGGATCCTATTGATCCATCTGCATCTTCTTCTAGACACCTCCTGCTGTGAGAAAATATCCTTCACAGCTGCACTTGGCACAAAAGCAATCACAACTACCCCCATCAAGTAACACCTAAAAGCCTTGATTGCCTTCACAAGTGCATATGCTTGCTTTTTCATTTATGTCATACTTCAATTTAACAGCCTGCAAAGATTTACTGAAAAATGCAATAGGCTGCTCAAAACCATCCTTATTCTTTTGTAACAAAACTACAGCCATAGTGTGAAAAGATGCAAAGGAAAAGATATGCATTGGAACATTATAATCAGGTGCCTTAAGCACTGGTGCATCTTTGATAGCCTGCTTGATATTTTTGAAAGCCTCATCAGGCTCACCCTCCCAATTGATTGTAGATCCCTTCTTCAACATCTTAGAAATAGGTCTAGTAACCTCTGCAAAATTTGTCACAAACCTCCTTAAGAAATTGACCTGAGCAAAGAAGGACCGAATCCCTTTAACATTCTTTGGTCTCTAAATTTTTTCAATAGCTGCTACCCTTTCAGGGTCAATTCTTACTCCTTGCTTGCCAACCAAATGGCCAAGCAACTTACCTTCCGTGACACCAAAAGAACATTTCCTTGGGTTTAATGAAATGCCAAATTCCAAGGCCCTCACAAATATTTTTTCTAAATGAATACAATGGTCTTCTTCCTTCTTGGAGTAGGTAGTTAAATCATCTTGATATACAACAAGGAAATCATTTATGAAATCTAAAAAGGCAACATCCATTGCCCTCTGAAAAGTAGCACTAGCATTTGTGAGGCCAAAAGGCATTCTCACATAAACATATGTCCCCCAAGGTGTTGTGAAAGTTGTCTTGAATTGCTCTAATTCCTTGACAATTACCTGATTGTAACCAGAGAAACCATCCATCATAGACATCAATTTTGATCTGGTTACTCTCTGCAACATAGCTTCCATATTGGGCAGACAATAATTATCCTTTAATGAGCTGATGTTCAAATTCCTAAAGTCTACACAAAGCTTGATGTCACCATTTTTCTTTCTCATAGGAACAAGGTTTGACACCCAAGAAGAGTGCCTTATAGGCTTGATAATTCTAGCATCTCTCAACTTCATTAACTCTTCTTGCATCTTGGGTGCCAAAGTGGGATTAATAGGCCTTTGCTTTTGTCAGAAAGGTTTAGCATCTTCTTTCAATGGAATAATATGCTAAAACAAATCTTCTCTATAAACCTTAAGGTCATCATACGACCATGCAAAAACATGCCTGAATTTTCTCAATAATTCAATCAAAGATTTATTTACCTTTTGAGACATATCTCTACCAATGTGTAACCTCTTGGGTGCCTCATGTGTTCCAAGGTTTATATCCTCTAGATCAGCATGATCTTCTCCTTTGATATTCTTTTGAACTCTATCCTAGTTATCAAAGATAGTCTCCAAAACAACAAGTCCCTTAGGCACCTTGTTAATTCTAAGCTGAATGACCTCATTGCCAAAGAAAAATTTTCCTTCTACTAACTCAAGCAAGGATGAAAAATCAAATTCCTGACCATGATACTGATCTTCACAACTCATAAACTTCAAGATATCATTATCATCATCAAAAACTTGCCAATTTTCAATATTGTCTGGTATGCTAGGCCTAGCCTGAATTTCAACTTTAGAAATACCAGAAAATGTAATATCATTGGGATTGATTGCAATATTGGCTAACAAGTCAGCCATCTTATTATTACTCCTATCCTTCCACTCAATATTGAAGGCATCAAAATGTTCAATCAAATCCCAAACTGCATTCCTATATTGTTTCAACCTCCTATTCTTGGAAGCATATATTTACCTAACTTGGGACACTACCAACTCAGAATCACCAACAACACTTAAACACTTAATACCATGTTTTTGTGCCAACCTCAATCCTAAAAACAAAGCCTCATATTCTACTATATTGTTGGTACAAAATAAATTCAATGTGAAAGAAAACTTGTAGGTGTTTCCATCAGGAGAAATAAGTAAGATACCTGCTCCTGCTCCATCTTTGCAATTTGCACCATCAAAGTACATTACCCACAAATCACCCTTCATAGAATTAGCACTTACCTCAATAGAGATAGGTAAAAAAGTAGGTTCATTTTCAAATACAAGGATCTCTACCCTAAAAGCATTAATATTAGTATCCACAAAACATGTAGTTTCATTATTAATATTTCTCTCAATCATGTGGCATACCCTTGGCTCTCGTTCAATCTTGACAAACTGATCATCAATCTTGAAAGTGGCATAAGACAGATCACACTGTAAACTTCCACCCATGGCAACACTCCATCTTCTAGATAGCAGCATCCCATAATGAGGAGGGATGTCCACTACCAAAACACTCATTGTCAACTCTTTCTCTAGATATGCTGCCAGCCTATATGGCATTGCATTGATAGTCTCAATAACTGGTACCTCCCTTTGATCCATTGCACAACATCTACCTTGAACTGTATCAACTTTAAAGCCCAACTTCTCCATGATTTTAAAAGGCATAACAGTATTAGAGGCACCACTATCAATCATACAATTCCTCAACTTCATTCCATTCACAAGAACACTTAAAAAGAATGGATCAATATTTTCAAGGCTGGCATTGATAGAACTGTCCAAGTATATTGGAGGAATTTGAGACACAATTCCCTGAGCAGAAACACCTTTCAAATCTTTATCCTGAGATCCATTGCATGCAACACCATGGTTATGAACATTATCTACCCATGCAATAGCTATGTCTTTGTGTTCAGGGATCCTCAACAATTCTGACAATGGAACCTTAACTGTAATTTGGGACAATATAGATAACATATCAACAGGAGCAGAAGAAGGAATCTCAATCTGCACTGCCTTAATATCCTTTTTCTTATCTGATATATTAGGTGTATTGGCCACCCTCATTTTTTCAATCTTAGCCATTGTGTTAACTGACCTCTCAATCTCACTAGAAATCTTTTCAATTTCAACTCCCTTAGGCTCACAATTCTTACCTTTTACACTCTTGAATTTTACCATGTGATCACCTTTTGATTTGTTCTCATTAGTCTCTCTAGAGTTGGTACTCTTTATGAACATTCCTGCAGCTTTCTCAATTGTATTCCTTGCCACCATGCCTCTAGTTTGCACTTGGGAAATCATTTCTATAGTAATCCTATCCATCTCTTCTCTAGAAGGTCTTCTTAAATTTACTGCCTCAGAAGAAGAGTTCATGTTACATGTCTTCCTATCAATGTCTTCACTATCAAAAAAAACTTCTTGATGAAAAAGGGCCTGATTGTGTCTCTTCACATTTACATCTACCTCTTCATCAAAATTGGAATCTTCTTCATATCCTAGATATGAAGAAGCCATGTTGAATCCAACATCATCTTGATCTTCTTCTTGATCTATCTCCTCATTGCCACAATCCTGATTTGCAGCCATAGATTGTGCAACTACACAATGCTCTGCAAAATGAGGGGACTGACATGCAACACACCAAGGTATGTCCTCCATGACATTTATTGAAGCCTTTTGTAGAGGGTCATGGACACCTCTATCATTGTTTCCTCTCACAGCAGGGACAATAGGCTTGTCATCCTTCCATTGGGTGTTGTAGGGGTAGTTCTGCAATCTATTTTGTTTGTTGAAATTGTTGTTGAACTAAAGCCTTTCATTGGTAGGAGCACTGATGTTCCTATTTGTAGGTGCCTTCAAATCCTTCAATGCATTGAGCACCTTATCCAATTTATCTTCTTCTTGAATCCTAGCTCCAACATTCTTATCATTTTCCTTTTTGTATTTCTTATCCCCAAACAACTTAGGGTCATCTCTCTTTCCACCCAATTTCCCTAATATTTTCATATTATTCTCAATGTTGATAGCAATCCTAAAAGCATCCCTAAGAGTTCTTGGTTCTTTGTCCCTCAACAAATATCTCATCTTTCCATCAAATGCATTGAAGTATGTGGTCAGATAAACATTGTCATCTAACTGCATAACTTGGAACAACTTATGTATACCCTTCTAAAATCTCATGTTGAATTCAGTTGCAGTCTCATTCTAATTTTTCCTTATGGTATTGAATTCATTCAACACGAAACTAGTATTAGGCCTATCACCATACTACTCTTTAAAACATCTCTCAAAAGAGTCTCAAGTATCAATACATTTATCAAGAAGTCTCTTAAACCAATCTCTAGCATCCTCCATTAGAGATAGAACAAATAATTTCATGACTACATCCTCATGCTCTACCTCATAATCATTAAGCATATCCACAAATAACCTAAGATGCTCTTCACAACTAATAGCATTATTACCAGTAAACTTAGGTACCTTATCTCTTATATCATTTGGAAAAGCATTCAGGTAACCAGGAATTCCATCAAAACTAATTTCCCTATATCCTTCTAATTGCATAGGTCTTCTTTGAAAACTTGAACTAATGTTAACCCTAAGATCAACATTAGCATTTACATTTCTATCTACTTGTGCATTTGACTACTGCCTAGGATCAACACCTATCCTAGCAGATGAAGAAGGAATTGAACTAGTAGCATTACTAAGTGGAATAGTAGTGGTCATAGATGGCATACCTAGTTCAGTAGCAGATGGACCAAGAGCATTAGCTGATGAAGCCTTCAAGAACTGGATCTTTCTTCTCTTTTTTGCAATGGAAGCTTCAATTTCAGCCTTCTCTAATTCTCTTGCAAGGTCCTCATATTCTTTTCTTCTTCTTTCTATTTCTGTGTCCTTATTTGAATTGGGTGGTGGGACCCCCGGTATTGTCAATGATCTACTTGTTTGATGTCCCACCATCTTCTACTTTCCTTTCTCACCAGCGGAAACAACAGGCTTAGTGATCTCATGCCCATCTTTATCTTTAGGCAAAGGAACATAACTTTGCACTTGTCTAACCACACGACCCTCCCTATCAAATTCATTATCTTGCAGTAAGTGCTCTTGCTCACTCCTCAAAGCCTCAAGATCACCAAAAACATCATATTGTAGAGTCTTAGGAGTAGAAGCAAGCATCTTGTTTCTCTCCATTTCATTAATTTTTCTAAGGAGAGACTGTCTTTCTATTAGAGCATTTACCTTTTCAGCCTCTCTCTACTCTTGTAACCTCTTATGTATGGCATCCTACTCTACCAACTATAACCTTAATCCATTTAAATCATCAGGATCTACCATAATGTCATCAGAACCTGATGACACATCCATATCAGAAAGATTTTGATATGGGAAGTGCACTTGCCTAGGTCTCATGGGTTCTCTTCTGAAATTATCTTCATCAAGATTTAAATCAATCTCCAAACCCATCTCTCTAGTTTGTTCATCTTGACCTACAGGCAATGGACCCTTGTCCTGAAATACAGCCTCTGGGGTATCATAAAATCTATCCTTAGAGCGACCACCATCTGATCTAGAAACTCTATCCTGTGAACCTTCCTCACTTGAGGAAACATGTGGTGCTCTACCTCTAGTACTTCTTTGTTCTCTAATGGGAGCACTAGTAGACTCACCATTCCTTCTAATCCAACTCTTCTTCCCCTGCCTAGGCAATTGCTCCAGAGTGACCTCTGGATTCTTTCTAACAAAGGACCTAGTATTCCTCCTCTTGTCCATGATTTACAATATATAGCACTGGTTCTTACCTTTTGAGTCACCACCCACCTAGATGGGAAATCTTCTAACTGAGTACAATAGGAAGACAAGAGTGCACTTACAACCTTTATATCTATTTGGTCAACAAAAGATTTTGACTTTACAATGTGGCCCAACCAGAAATCCTAACATATATACTGCTTCATTGTTGTTCTCCCTAGCAGAGTCACCATTTTGTTGGGAGTTCCTTTTCATCTTCAACTTGTAGATTTATACTTTGGTGGATAACTTTAACATAACTTTGACTCTATCACCACTCCAAAGTCTACAAGGAAGAGGGCCAATTAACAAGGATCAAGAGAGATCCTCCTACACTTTGAGCCTTAATGCTCAGGCGGGTGTACCCTTGATTCACTTCTGAAAAGGAATCACTAAATGATATACAACTATATACTCTTTACTAACTGCTTTAAGATTTTTTCATTTGAATGTTTGTGTGTATGGTTGACAATAATGAAATGCCTCCAGAGGATGGACCAGTGCCTTAACCTAGGGCAAAGAGTCACCCGATTACATACATCAATTGAAAACCTTAATTCAAACACAATTGAATCCAGGATAAGTGCTTTGCCTATTACCCCTCTCCCTCAGACACAAGGACATCAAATTCTTGCTTGGTTGCAAACTCACTGAACCCACCTAAAAGACTTTAATCCTAACTTTTTTAGGAACTCAGAGATGACTTCACAATACTCTTTGTTTAAACCCTACAGATGATCACTAAACACCCTGGACCACATTGCAACAGCAAGCGCCACCAAACCAATCGAAATCAGCTATTAAAACCATAAATTCTAGTACTTCCTGTCGCTGGAAACCCTCTACAAATTCAAATTTGAAAATAAATGGCTACTTTCATGGTGCTTGTAGCAAATTGATGGTCAAAATTTGAAATCAGGTTAACTTTAAGTCATGGCCGTTAGATCTTCATGCTTCGCAGGCTTTTAAATCTTAACTCAACCACCAAAAGACTGAGAAACTTTAACCGGGCCCGCATCAAGAAGATCTACAGTCATCTAAAGTTTGCATACCCATCTGAGATTCTATCAAATTACACACCCATCATTAGATCAAGAATCTCCTCCCATCTCTGACAACCATTTGATAGGAAACAAAATCAACAGCCATTGCAAGATCTTAAGCCTTTGACAAAACCCATAAGATTATACACCGTTCATCGATTCACTGATAGGATTAGGACCCACTGACACATTTGAAAGCTCAGGTCCCACTGACAAAAAGCCACTTCATACTTCTGTCGACCAATGAGATACCACCAAGTTAGCTTACATGGCAGTGGACCCGCACGGAAAGAAAGGCTACTTTATCAGGAAAATCAATGATCAGCATAAGATCTCAAGCGTCTAACACATCCTATGAGAATTTTCGCTGACCATTGGATGGAGATGGTGTCAGAGAGGGGCCCAGGAAAATATTAAGCCAGAACATAGGAAAAAACTAAAGCTTAGGACTTAGGCTTTCGGGAAAAATCAGGTGCTGAGGACTTTAGGAAATATTAAATTCACCAGGGGTAGAAACTTAGGAAAATTTAACACTGGGGCCAACCAAAATATAAAGCATGTGCATATTAGGACCCTTAAGTGACCTGTGAAAAGTAACATCAAAATAGAAAAGGGCCAGGATTTTTCAAAGGGTTTTTGCATGTAACGACTAGTTTTTGAATTTTTTGCTAAGGGCTTTTAGCCAGAGACATGAAAAATGACACAGAGACCAAGGGAAAGATGCCAGGGCCATGAAATTTTTTGCACGTGCTAACATATTGCATCCTTTTCTTTTACGGGAAAAGGGCAGGGTAAAAATGTGAGCAGGGATGCTTTGCCTCCATGTTGAACTCCTTTAATTTCCCAATTCAAATTTAAAAATTACTAACGGTTAGATTCTTTTCATCTTTTATGAGTATGCACAGCATGCTTCAGTTAGTTGGGCCTCCATTAATGCCAAACGACCAATGGAATGCCCTCAGAATGCTGGAAAAGGGGTTGGAATTCTAGGTGAGCCTGCACTTCTAAATAATTGGATCTCTACTCCTGATGGGCTTCTCTGGCAAGAAAACCTATGAAATTGACTTAAATTGGGATTCCCACTATGGATCTCTAATAGTGATTTTGGTCAACAATTATCACCATTGAGACTCTGACTTTTGCAATTGACTTCAACTACATTTTGGAAATCTAGTAGCCATTTTGGTCAAGAATTCTCACCATAGCAAGTTCTATCTCAAGTTCACAGTAGATCTCTACAACTCATGGGTGTACCCTGCCTCTAAGTACACGGCTGAGAGAGTTTCCTTCTCAAACTAGGTGGGCAACCTCCATATTTTAAGCTTTTGAGTTACATGTCTGAGAAAATTTCTTATTTCACCTGCATACTTTTAAGCACTTAAATCCTAGAATCATATTAAAACTAGCTATAATTATTAATGAATTGGCTCTTGGTATTTGCAGAGCTATCTACTTGTTCATACTATCTCTGTTCTTATCAAATTGAATCAAGAACTAGAAATCCTGAGAGGAAATGAGATGGGAAAGAGGGAGGGGTTGGATCAAAATTTGTGACTATGATGTTATAATGAACTAAGCAAAAATAAATTGGCTCACCCAGAATTCCAGAGATCCAATTATTTGGGTCAAGAAGTAAGGATGCATTGAGTGAGGAGGCATGTCATCCCCCAATTTATGAGTATTTTTAGAGGCATACAAACCTCAGAATGTAATCGACTAGGGTGGAGGCAATTTTGGTTTAGAGAAAAATAATACGTGTTTGCAAAGAATGCAGAGGAAGGTTCAATCATTCTTGTCTACTTATTGGTATGAGTTCTTGTCACATCTATAGTTTGTTAAAGTTGTTGTGGTATCATTTTTGTGATGTATTATAGTCCAATTTGAATGTAAAAAAGGCTTTGCAATTTTATTTGTAACCTGATTTGATCCTAGACATAATGTTTAGAAAAATCATATGGGTTAATCTCTTTCTATAAATGGTAATTAGAAACCCTTTGTTTGTTGGAATTGATTTAACTTTAATGGTTGTTCAAAATCATATGATACTCATACACATCACTAAAGGTATTTAAATAGGATAGGAAACTGTCAGCTATAAAATTGAAAATTTGAGATTGTATGATATAATTCATAGCAATAGGAGAGTCATTTTCTGCATAGTCAAGCCCTTTAGTTGTTACTCCATTTGCAAAATCTTATCAGCAAGTTTTGATACTTAGAACCTCTAGTTCTTTCCTCATAAAAGAGAGACATTAATTTGTATCATTTTAGTTGTAATTGTAAATCTAGATAAAATGGAACCATATATTTTCAACCTAGTTGTTGAAGATTTGTACTTAGGATATTAGGTTTGATTCACATAGATAGTAATTAGCAAGGTCTGACCCTTTTGCATTTATAATTTATTATAACATCGGGGTTTTGTTCAAGGTCACCTATCCTGCTGAACAATAGAAAATATTACAAAACCACTCTTACATAACATCTAAATGAGCCTAAGAATAGTTATGTTGGATATGAAAACCTACTCAAACTAAACTATCACATTCCCAAGATACAAGGAAAGATGCCTTAGTGAAAACATAGAGCTTACAAAATAAATAAAAACCAGACCACTATCCACATGCTACACCTTGTGGGAGTTCTTGCACACCAGCATGCTTCAATTCTAGACCATACAAAGGAGAAACCAGTGCTCTATTATGAACACCCTAGCCAGAAACATGAACTGATTCTACTAGCAGAGCATTGTGACTCTTCTACCAGCTCCAAACTATGATTCAATGCTCATGTATACACAGGCAATGCTATTTGAATATGTAGGGGTGGGGGTGGGTCAAGGATACTATTTGAGATTTAATAAGATAATTAGTAATAAATAAGGCCAATTATTAGACCCTAATCATCTACAACTAAAATTCTTATTCCTAAATTACAGACTATTCCACCATTTAAGAAAAATATTTTACATTATACAAAACCACCTATTTATCTAAAAGCAAGTGCAAGTACATGGCACCATGTGTTGCCTTGATTCTCATATCTTTATGGAGTTCTATACGATTAATAATAATTCTTTCTCGACAAGATTGAATCATTGATTATCATGTCATCAAGGGAATGGGAATGTCAACCTTATAGAATATTTGCACGTGAATTGTCTTTAAGCCATGTAGAGACAAACTATGTTGCTGCCAAAGGATTGTCTTGAAGTTCAAATTTTGATAGAATAGTGTTTATTGTTGATAATTGGTTATCTTAGATAAAATGCGGTGTAAATGGTGAATATTTTACAATGTTCAATTAGATCATTATGTAAGTGTTTTTCATGTTTAGGGACTGATGAGTTGCATCTTGTGCCCAGTTCAAATGAAAATGATTGTTAATAAATTATAAATTCATGAAAATACATATAATAATCTAATCCCTTTCAAAAGGAAATGTCCTTAACTATCAGAGATGACATTTTGTACAAACTTACTAGTACACCTGACTATACAAATAGGAATTTATGCTCTACAATTGTAAGAAGCTAAACATGTGCAAAAACAATCATCTTCAAAATCAATTTTGATTGTTTGGGTAAATGTTCATTTCAAATTGGGTAATGCATTAATATCAAAAGTAATGCTATTACTTGCACTAGTAAATGGATGAGTGGTAGGCAATGAATTGTCATAGTCAGTATAGTATGCACTATATCCCACTTATGGCAAGTAGTGAATTGGCATATTCAGAATGTTGTCTAAACATGTTAAGGTTATGAGCATCTCATTCTTTGCAGGAAAAGGGAAGGGTAAAATTGTGAGCAAGGAACCCCATAAAATGCGATTTTTGAGCATTTTTATAGGCATAGAAACCTCATAATGTGAGCGATGATGGAGGCAATTTTAGGGCAGCTTGAAGGTAGTCTAGATTGTGGGTTCTCCCACTGTGGTTTTCTACTAGACCGATTGGACAAGACCAGTATTGTCATGACTAGTGCAATTACATTGGTTACTTAGCAAGTTTGATGGTTGTTGACTATGACAACTATCAGTTCATTTACTGCTTCTCTAACATAAAGACTGATATGTTTGATGTTTTCCAATGATGACAACTAAGCATAATGCCAACATTAAAAATTGATCTTCTGTAGACACTTAATTTGTCATTCAGATCATACCTACTCTATTCCTCACTCAGCTTGGCTGTTCAATCTCTATCGTTCACTCTTGTTGACTATATCCCTTCTCGGAAGACTCAGCTCTTCTGCTCTTCTTTATTTCTTGCTCTTGATTTCTCCAACCCCACTCCAATTATGCATGATGACCCATATATATAATGATTTCCACATTACAAAAAGGAAATGTGGCACCAAGCTATAAATCCTCCAAAATGCCATGATTTTGCAAAGCATTCCAAAAATCTCACATGCAAAAACTCGAGTTCATGCCAAAATGCTTGCATACAAAATTCCAATTCATGCCAAAATGCTCACATACAAAACTCCAGTTCATCCCAAAACGCTCACAAACAAAACTCCAGTTAATCCCTAAACACTTCGTAAAAACTGGATTAGATTATAAAAGAACGGACTGGTAGGTCTGATACTTTTAAGTGGGAACTGGTGTGCTACCGATTGAGTCATCTGCCTCTTGTGGTTTTCTACCTAACCGGTTGGACAAGACCAGTATTGTTATGACTGGTGCAATTACACTGGTTACTTAGCAAGTTTGATGGTTGTCGACTGTGAAAACTATTTGTTCATTACTACTTCTCTAACATAAAGACTGGTAGGTTTGATGTTTTCCAATGATGACAATAAGCATAATGCCAACAATCTTCCCCTTTGGCATTGGTGGAAAAATATATCGCAACTTGCAAAAGAGTATATCCACAAGAAAGAAGCTTTCATCATAATACTTCCCTTGTCAACTGGTATATACTACTACCACTACTTTCCCTGTGCATTGACAACCCCCGTGTCTGTCTCTATTGACCCTCTACTGACCAAAAGACTGTGATCTTCCTCTTTTTGCCTCCAAGGGACAAAGGGTGTGAAAATTCTCATTGAAACAAAAATATTGAACTTGGACTCTCGAGATAGAGTGGCCAAAATCATAAATGGCCAAGAATAAGAAGTTTATGAAGAAATAGTGAAATTATGGAAGAATCATGATTTCACCACTCTAGCAAAGAAGCAAGAAAAATTGACATCGGGACAGGTATCTACTAAGACACTTCATTCAACAAGTCCATAGGATAAATCTCAATTTCAACAGATAGAGGCAACGGTCATACCAAAAAAATCAATGGACACTGAGGTATCTAAGGAAAGAGGTCATGAGACAAAAGTCACAATTGGTGAGGACACAACCGGTGAGCAGGACAAAACCAGGGAGTAGGCTACACCAATTAGATTGGAAGGCCAATGAATAGGAGAAGAAGAAGGAAAGGAAGAATAAGAGAAACAACAAGAGGAAAAGGTGGAAGAAGAGAAGCAACTAGAAGAAGATCACAAATTAGGAGAAAAGGGCACTCAACAGAAACAACCAACAGATATACCAAGCTCCTCTTCACTAAAAAGGAAGCTATCCTTCATAGTAGAAATTGATTCCAAGAAAGTGAAAATGGAAACTTCACAAATAGGGGAATCATTGATTGACATCAACAAAATGTCAACTAGGCAACTCAAGTTGCTTACAAAGAGAAAACAAGATATGGTTCTAAATAATGTAAAGATTATTCTATACAATTTTGCTCCAGATGCAGCTATTGATGTAGAATTGATAATAGATCAGCTAGAAATTCTGACACAAACAATCAGAGAGGACATAACTGATCTAGAAGCCATAGCTATTGATCATTATGAAAAAAAAGGATCAATACTGTGCATGAATAGATTGTTTCCATCAAAGCGACAGTGTCTTCTAGCACTGGGGATTTGAAGAAATTGGTTTAGGAAGCAGGAAAATTAATAACAAAAACATACAATTTTGAAGATTTTGTCAAGGACATCACAAAAAGAACCAATCAAACAATACAAGAGTTGAAAGAGACAACCCCTCACTTCAAGCCTATGACCTCTTCAACAACAAAGTATAGTTGTGAGCTCACCAGTTTAGCACTCACAATGAGAAAAGCATCTAAGGAGCATACTAAGAGAATCCAAGATCTCATTGGATTTTAGCTGTACATTGCTCCCACTTTTGATATGATGCAGATAGTAGCAAAAGGCGTTGAAACACTCTAAGTGAGCTAGATTACAAAACAATTGAGGACATGGAGAACCTCATTATTTCTCTATAAGAAATGAAGTATAACATTGACCAAGTCATAGCTGCATGGAAACCATTTCTCATTTCTGCCAGAAAATCTACAAGGACATCTTTAACCAACTTCAATTATGAGTTTTCATAGCCTTTGTCCCTTGGAGGTGAAAAGGGGAAGACCATGGTCTTTTGGTTAGTAGAGGGTCAATAGAGACAAACACAAGGGTTGTCAATGCAAAGGGGAAGTAGTGGCAGTAGCATATACTAGTTGACAGGGGAAGTATTATGATGAAAGCTTCTTGCGTATATACTCTTTTGCAAGTTGTGATATATTTTTCAACCAATGCCAATGGGGAAGATTGTTTTTGTTATGCTTAGTTTTCATAATTGGAAAACATCAGACATACCGGTCTTTATGTTAGAGCAGCAGTAATGAACCGATAGTTGTCACAATTGACAACCATCAAACTTGCTAAGTGACCAGTGTCATTGCACCATTCATGAAAATATCAATCTTGTCCAACCGGTCTAGTAGAAAACCATAGGAGGTAGATGACTCAAACGACAACACACCAATTCCTGCTTAGAAGTATCAAACCTACTGGTCTATGCTTTTATAATCCGATCCAGTTTTTATGGAGCATTTTGGGATAAACTGGAGTTTTGTTTGTGAGAATTTTGGGATGAGCTGGAGTTCTATATGCGAGCATTTTGGCATGAATTGGAGTTCTGTATGCGAGTGATTTGGCATGAACTAGAGTTTTTGCATGTGATATTTTTGGAATGCTTTCCAGAACCGTGACGTTTTGGAGGATTTATAGCTTGGTGCCACAATTCCATTTTGCAATATGGAGATCATTATATACATGGGTCATCGTGCATAAGTGGAGTGGGGTTGGAGAAATCAAGAGCGAGAGATAAAGAAAAGAAGAAGAGCTGAGTCTTCTAAGAAGGGATATAGTCACCAAGAGTGAACGATAGAGATTGAACAGTCAAGCCAAGTGAGGAATAGACAGGTATGATCTGAATGACAGATTAAGTGTCTACAGAAGATCAATTTTTCTTATTTTTTGAGGCTTGTGAAAATCCCTTTATTAGGGTGAACCCTAATAGGTTCCATTGTATAAATCCCTTAATCAGGTGACATCTTGATTGATGCTCTTAAGTCCTCTAGCAAGGCAACTCCTAATAGGGTCAAGATCTTAACCGATCTATATCAAATCCCTTCACAAGGTAGCACTCTAACAAGTGTTGTTGTAAGCCTTTAATAGGGAAACTTTATTACTGCAGTAGTGAAGATTGTGGGTTCTGTCCCACCATGGTTTTCTCCCTCTAACAAAGGGTTCCCACGTATAAATCATGTGTGAGCTATTGTATGTGATTTCTGATCAAGTTAGTTATACATGTTTTACATTTTTATCATTACACAGTAGTTGTGTTTTGATTCATAGGATAAGATTTGAAATTAGTTGAGTTGACTGATTCACCCCCCCTCTTAGTCACTAGTTAGGATTAACGTGTTTGTAGAAAAATGCAGAAGAAGGTTCAATCATTTATTATAGTATTATAACTATGTTGTCCTCTTTATTGGGATTTTTGTTGTTCTGATTTTGATTTTGTTTATTACCCATTTGGTAACTATGCTGCTTTGTTATAGTTTTTATAACTCATTTATCTTACTAAAAAACAAATTAAATTGATTGTTCTTTTGTGCTCTTTATTTATTGTAGTGATACAACTCTGTTGTCCACTTGGTTGTGCTTTTTTGTTGTTCCAATTTTGGTTTTGTTGGTTACCCATTTGGTAATTGTGTCGCCTTGTTTCATTTTTTATAACCCATTTAGCTTAATAAAAAACAAATTAAATCCATGTTAATTCTCTCAATTTAACAAGATTTTGCCACCTTCTTCTTAGTCAATCATGATTTACTCTACAAAGCAATCCACATATACCTTACACTAATATTTTCAATACATCAAGTAGTTCCTTGAGGTGTAAATAAATGCTCTTATAATGGTGATCTTTTTGCAAACTACACAATATTTTTCTCATTTTAGCATTTGACAAGATATTTCCTTGATTAGGTCTTTATATGGATTTTAGTTCAGGATTGCTTAAGACTTCTTTGATTGCATTTATTCTTAGCATTCACCAACAAAATATTTACAATCATTGGAAATTTTGAATTTGTCATAATTAGATATAATTAGATCCTGAGCTTTTTACTAATAAATGTTTTCCGAAATTGACCATCTACCAAGGATTTATTAGTTGATACTAAGTTTGCAGCATGCATGCTAGCACATGTTGTGAAATCAAGATCCTATAGAGAATATATGTGAGTGCTGTAGTGAAATAGATTACCATTGTGATTGATCTTTTCACCAGCCATTGATATACATTTATATCCTTTGAATAGTCATGTCTTGAAGAGCCATGACCATACGTGGCTTATGCTACGTAGGGTCATGACCCTTCATAACCGATTGTTAATATTAACTACATTGTAACATATACAAATATAAAATGATCTTAATATATATATATATATATATATATATATATATATATATATATATATATATATATATATATATATATATATATATATATATATATATATATATATATATATATATAATCGACTATTAGATTAATATAATTATATCAATCAATTCGATGCTATAATTTTACACTCCCTCTTAGCGAGAGGAGATTGATATTCACAAGAAGTGAGTGTTATTGAAATCTCCGACTTAGTTCAGAACCAGATTTCTTTTAAATAACACATAACCACTTTGAATCAGGATTTCCGGTATAATCCAGAACATAATTCAACCTGATAAGAAATTTATCAAATCCCCAACCAATTCAAAACTGGATTTAATGATAAATATAGGTGTCAAGATATCTAGCGCAATCCGGATCAAAACTTGAACCATTCGTTATCATGATCCTCGACTAAATTCAGAACTAGATTAGATGATAACTTACACACAACTTCATATCAAGATATCCAACACAGCTCGGGACATCATCATGATGTACTCATCCTGATAGAAGAGTTATCACAATCCCTGACCAATTTGGAACTAGATTTAGCGATAACAGTCAAGATATCCGACACATTCTAGGACAATAACTTAATGTAGTCTAATCTTGATTCACATGTTGTTATAATCCTCGACCAATTTGGAACTAGATTTAACAACTCCAAAAATTTAGTGTCAGGACTAGTGACTACAATACATAGTCATACCTGACACTAGGTTACGCTATTGTCTAAGTTGTCACCTAGCATTAGTAACCCAACACATATGAAAAATCATCACCTTTCATAATATAACACAAAGTGAATGGGCCCATAAAGTCACACATATGACATCCACCTTGACTCTTCTCAGAGGGTGGATCCACCATGGCTTTTCCCAGAGAGTGGAAACCAATACTTCCACCTTAGACTTGTCCATCAAAGACAAGAATCATTTAAGCTACAAAATGATGGATCACAAAAGTTGAAACCTTCTTTTCAGCTAAGGCTTTACTCCTCAACATACCAAGGTTATCTAAAAGTACACAATCTCCTTTCTAGCAAGGGGTTTGGTGAGAATATCAGTTGTTTATTCTCCACTGAATTGTATTTGTTTGTACTGTCTCATAGTCTTGGTGAATTCTGAACTTACAAAGTATACACTATCTTGACATGGTACACTCCCTTTGAATTTGTATGACCAAGATTCTGGGGTGCCAACTTAATTTGATCTTCTAGCTTCTCCCTCTAACATATAGCCTTCTTACATGGTAATAATCGTAATTCTTTGCTACAATTTCTTGATTACTAGAGAACCAACAAAAGATGGTCTACTCCCTCTGAATCAAGATCCTCGAATGTCTACTGATGCAGATCCTTTAGCTTCTCCCTCTATCATGAAGCATACCTTGTTTATATACTCAACTCAGTGTCACTATAGGATGTCACTTCATATGTTCCTTCCTAAGAGAACCAATATGAATAATCTGAATAGTCATAAGGTTACATCAGCTAGCATAAGATGCATTTTGATCTTTTCCAAGGCCACAACATTAAAACTCCCTCTTGGACTTGAGGGAAGATAATGAAGACCTCTAGTATGATGTTTATCTCAATGAGTTGTAGTCTCATGATGTACGGAATGCCTTAATCAAAGATTCTATCCACATACATCTCATAGGCGATTCTATCCACAAGTTCCCACTACTATAATCTCAGAATTGTTTTACCTTCAATAGTGAACTCCCTCTCAATCAATATGATCGAGTTTGTCCAAGTTGTCTGAATCATTTGTTTCCTTAGAGGCTAAATTTCACCAACTTCTTGACCTTTCTGAAGATGTCAGACTCCCTCTGAGTCTGGATTTCATATGCTTTCATCTTGAAAGTATGTCATAGATAGATTACGAATAGTTCATAAGGCTAAACTATCACAAACATAAAAATGATGGAAGCATACAAAATTTATTATTTAATAAACTACAAATTCATATGGATTAATAAGACATGAGATACTTATCTTTAAATATTTTCAAGTATTTCCTTTCGTAAGGTAAGCCCATTAATATGATACTCGTACCCATCATACTTGATATCAATGTATCTCGCAAGAATTGAGGATGTGTCAACTTATCTTCATACTTAAGTTAATACATCCTACCAAATTCTTTCACATCCTTGTAATGTTTTGTATATATCTCCTCACAAATGCATACACTTTCCTTCACCTATTTATATATATATTTCTTTCAACATTTTTCATAATTCCTTCTTCTATATCTTACTTGACTCATTACTTCCAAATTCATACGATGACATTTTAGAATTATTGACCACATCATGTTCATTCATTTTTTCTTATTCTATTATTAATCGCCATGCTTAATAGACAAATCATGAAGTAGCACTTCATAAAAAGGAACTTTATTTTTATTTAGTTTGATTGCTATTTAAGAAATAGAGCCATCTTCATTGGTCACTGAAGGGGATCACTGTGGATGTGTCATTGCCTTTGCTGCATGATTTATGTCTGCTCTGAATTATATTTTCCATGCACTTATCATCAGTCCCCCATGATGTCCACGTTATGCTCATTTACTTATTTATCACGAGTAAATCACTATCTTGTTTCCCTCACTGCATGATACTCCTTGACTTTGTTTGTTGATTTATTTATGGCAATGCCTTCTCCCTGTGAAAACTTAAGCTTTAAATGTATTCAAATAGTAACAATATACTATTTGAGAATATTTATTCCCTTGTTATTGATCTAAAATGTAATAGATGAGGTAGATTATCGTAAATCTATAGTTTTTATAAATAGTTATTTAGACAGCAAGATCAGTCTGAAAATCTGATAGAAATCTCAATCAATTCGATTAGATGATTTTCATTGTATGAAAATGGATAATAATGATATAGATGCTCCAAACAAGTATAGATGCAAATCCACTATTTCTGGTCTCCTTTTACCATGAATGCTTTAAGGATATTGTTGTTTTCAGTTATCTCTATAAGGATGCTATGAATGTTCTTATCTTCCTCTGTTCACTGATTACTGATCTAAATTTATGCTATTTCCTAGTATGTTATATATATATATATATATATATATATATATATATAGAGCGAGAGAGAGAGAGAGAATATCAGACTATTGTTTTCAAGCCTGGTCTGATTATTAACCATCGTGGGGTTGATTGTATTTTCTGATGGATTTCTATAAGTTTGATCATAAGTTTCTTTGCGTTCATGTTTTGAATGCTTCTTATTTGATTTGCTCTTTCTTTTATTCCATGATGCCTGATCGGGATGCTCTCTTATTGAGCCATGGTAGTAAGTACTTCTCTTCCCTAAAATTATTGCTTCTTCATTTGATACTTATACCCTCCCCTTGTGGTGGAAGAGTCATGTCTCTTCATTGAATGAACACTAATAATAAATCAATATCTTGATCGCACCTCTCTGTCTAATTGAATTTTCTTGTATTATGTATTATTAATATAGGCTCTTTTCAGGCCTTGGCTCCCTTAACAAGTCGGACCCTTATATTTTTATTTTCTATTTATTTCTAATATCTTAAGTTTGTTGTAACTATAGAATGATAATCACTGCTAATTCACTAATTTTGATTTTGTATATTCTTCTTACAAACCCGTGACTTCTAGCCTCAACGATGACTGGGAAAAATATCCCAAGTCTGAAGAATGTTTGATTCTGGGTATGTTCTTCCCAACACGTGATTCTTTAGCCACGCAAGTTTCTTCAGCAGGTATTTTGGAGGAGTTATTACCAAACCTAGAAACTGTTCGCTATTTTCACTTTGCCCATAAATGATTGCCACGTGCGTGGAACATGAATTACTGACTATATATAAAAAGAATATTGCTGATTGGTTCTGAATGCTGACAGGGCTTTTTGTTCTTTGAAATCTAAATATTATTGGCTAACTGGATTTACTAAATGCTGACGATGTCTAAGTTTTCTCCTTTTCTCCTTGATTGGTATCTTCTGCGTATCAAAGTCCTGTGCATCTTCTTGTATCAAACTTTCAATATACTTATGCCAACAAAGAAATAACTCTGTATTTCATTGTAATTACCGTATATGTCTCATATATTTTATTCTCTTATAGGTTAGGCTTTGATAACATGTTGTGAAATCAAGATCATCCTATAGAGAATATATGTGAGTGTTGTAGTGAAATAGATTACCATTGTGTTTGATCTTTTCACCAGCCTTCGATATGCATTTATATCCTTTGAATAGTCATGTCTTGAAGAGCCATGACCATATGTGGCTTATGCTACGTAAGGTCATGACCCTTCATAACCGATTGTTAATTTTAACTACATTGTAACATATATAAATATCAAATGATCTTAATACATATATATATATATATATATATATATATATATATATATATATATATATATATATATATATATATATATATATATATATATATCAATTTGATGCTATAATTTAACAACGCATTCTCAACTCGCTCAAGGAATGTCTTTTTGTTTGCAAATTCAAAAATTGTCACTCATTTTGATAGCCGATTCTCACAATGGTAGGGTGTAAAAGCAGCATGGGAGAGCTTACAGAATAGGAAGAGCAACAAACAAGCTACAAAACCAGGTTTTCTCTTGTCTGATATTGCAAAAAATAATGAAACAAATAAAATTGTGGAGGGTTTTCATTTTTCATTGTGTAATGCCCAAAATTTAAACACTCAATTAGACATCACACAACCTATTTATACTACTCTAACTTAACTATTTTGGAAATATTTGTTTTTCTAAATCAATAATTATGCACTGTATTATTTAAATACTAGATTAGGAATCTATTTTCTTAATCATTTAATTAGCATCCAGAAAGAAAATAAACTTACTTTAAAATAAATATAGTTAATTACAATGTCCAAATAATAAAAATGTCATACCTTTCCATACCTGCGACACTCTTTCTTGTTTTATAAACTTTTCTTTTCCTTGTCTTTAGTACTTGTACCTGCATACGTGACTGCACCACTAGAGACATAATATATAAGATCTATTGAATGTTAGATACATAATCATAAAGGTAATTCATCGTCAATATATTGGCTGGGTGAATCGTAGTGTAGTTACATATGAATTGGTAAAAAGGAAGAAGTGGACATGATATCAATAGAGCGTAAGCCAAACTTATTTTAATCTATACAAAGACACGTCCTAAGGGCTAGACCTAAGTCTCGGGGGCTCATCTTTGATGGCCTTGCCTACGTAAAGCACAGAGACTTCGTATTTCGGTATTGACTTGAAAACAATATTTTAAAGAATGGCGGAAGTGGGTATGAAACACTCTCAATAGTTCATTTCCTTCTGCAGTGACCCGTTGGCTACCATCTACGTAGGTGATGTAGAGATGAAAACCAACTAGAGATATATTATGTAAAACAAATCTAAGGATAATTTTATTTGAGATTAAGTTGAGGGTGAATGTCCCCACATTTACTTGAAACCTAAGTCCATATATTCCTAAGAAATTTCAAATTAAATAGCTTGAGATCCCGTCTATAATACTTCCCTCTAACATATTTATTTAAGACAAATCCATTAACTACAGAAGTTCAAGTTTAGGCAACACATGGTACAATGGACCTCCCAATCTATGGAGGTCACTAGAATATTCATTACATTAAGGTAATGTTTCCATAAACCATCAAACAATATTATATTTTATTAATATTCAACTATATAATTTAGATTCAATCTTCATTGATTCATATTTTTGAAGTAATGATGTAGTGATACTCACAAACCCGTTTCTTATTATATTAACGATCCAACAAACACTTATCCACTAATAAATTAATTCCTAAAGTTGACCCTTTACACTAGAGTAAACAAGCTAAGGAAATAGTTCATCTAATTAATTATCAACATAATTTTCAAAATAACAATTGGAATTAATCATTACACATAAATACATATTAACAATAAAAGAGCATAAACCATTTATTATAGGAAGTAAAATGAATAAATAGTTATTTGGATTATTTACTTCCACTCATCAAATTATAATAAACCAACTCGTCAACTTTAATCTTCACAATAATTTTCATTATCACCTTTAAATAATTACTAATTTCTGATTTTCAAATCAGATAACTTATTTACTATATTAAAATCAACTTAACTAAATTTACTAATGACTTGAATTCCTAATAAATTTAATTAGCTATTTTATATGAAAGCTAATATAAAACTTCACCTTCATAGCAACTAATTCTTGTTCTATTGAAAGAAATAAGAGACTTAACAAATCAAAATTCTAGCTAACTAAAACACTAAATAATTTTTAACTTAATAAACAATAGAAAAAAAAAATACTTTTCTCAAAATAAACATTCTTTTAAGAAACATTCTTAAATTATACTTTTCTTTAAATTACTTGATTAAACCTATAGCCCTATTAAAAGTTAAGATGACTAAATCATAAACAAACTACTTGAGATACCATAAATAAAAGAACTTTAGCTCACATATTTTAAATAATCTACACTTGTGTGTGCAAAGGGGAACAAAGAAAAGCTACTTTAATAAGAGGACAAAAACTGATTTGGAATATGCTAAGGTAAATAAACTTATTCTTTCACTTGTTTAAATGAATGAGAGAATAATTTCTTACGTAAGTTTAAGGAAGTAATAAAATTCTTAAGGAAACGGTTTTTTTTTAAAATGTCAAGAGAAAGACATGAATAAACAACACATTCTTTAGCAGAATGCAACTAAGTGTACATTTACACTCCAACAGTGTCCCAAACCAAACAAAAATTTAGGAAGTTCTGGGAAAATGTAGTATGGAGAATCATTGTACAGAAATACAAAGGAACAACATTGCAAAAAGGCGGATATGCAGGCAACGCATAGAGGCATAAAAATAAATACTAAGACGCAGAAGTATACAGAGTATAAAGAAAAGACCAATACAGAAGAGTCCATGGCATAGACAGTGATACGAGTGAGCAAGTGCGGTTAGGGATTAATTCTGATTCAATTCAGAATAAATAAAGGTATACCATGTAACAGAAAAATATGAGCTGATAGATCAAGATCAATAAAAGAGGTGGGTTATGTTACAAGTCTGGCAGTGCTAAATCCTTTTAATACTGGCAGGATAGGATATCAAGCAGCGTGCAATAATTGATCCCAAAAGATCCTGAGCATTTCCCAGAACGGTGGCTGTGATGCTGTGGGGAAACATTCCAATCCTGAAAATCTCAGAAGATAAGAATGAAATTTCCCCAAATGCTGATAAAATACAGGTAAGGGAAATTTCAACTACAAGATAGTGTTTGAACAACTGAACATAGTGGGAGATTAAGCAAAATAAAAGATCCTTACTCAAACCGTCCCAGCACTAAAGCGACGCCCAACACAATACCAAAGGAGGCCATAAACACAGTCTAAAAATAATAATAATAATAATGATTTTTCTATACTGATGCTACAACTAGCTAAAGGAAAAATAAATAAAATAGATAATACACCGTTTCAATTGGACTTAACACAACTACAATGAGCCTTTCAAAAAGACAATCAAGAGACCAATCTAACACAGAAGATTCGATACACATATGAAATTAAATAGGGATAATAGAGTGCCCATATTTGTACCAAATGTAATGGCCACACGCAAAGTTATTAGCCGTGTCTTCCCTGCCATTGATAAGCTACTCTGGGTGAAAGAGCTGATGATACATACTAGTGCGAACCTCATCAATAATAGTATGTTCCAGATCTACAAATACAGCCTGAGGAACATGCTTCCCAGCTCTAGTCTCGCTGAAAACGTATTGAAAACATCATCCCCTCCTCCAACGGTCTTATCATTGGGCATCTGCCCATCAAGCTGAATACCATGCTCGCGGCAGTGAAGTTTCCAGCATGCATTTCCGACCCTGGACTCTGGTCTTTCAAATTGAACAGCAACTATATGGGGTCGTAAGTGATTAATGTAGTCCTCCCACGCACATTAATATTCCTGCAACAGCTACGCTTCTCTCTTCCAATATCTGGTGGCTTTATGCTAAATAGCAGAGGCATAGATCTTCTACTTGACTTATTTGATTCCCCCAAATCAAAATTTGAAACAGTCCGTTGTTGCTATCTCTTCTTGAATACCATCATTTAGTAGATCAGCAACTCCATGAGCAAAAGGGATAGGTAAATGTAAGGACTGAACACCGGAAGAACACGCATTTGCTGTGGTAGAATGAAAATGTGCCTCCTTGTGAGAGATACACAAAGAACATAAAAATGAATCTTCCATTCTCCCCCAAGGAAAGGGATGCCATGCCTTATTAATGACATGTCCCTCTCCTCCATTAATTCCCTGGCACAATTATATTAAAAAATGGCTTCCAGGTCTCACCAAGGACCAGAGTAATGAAAAAAATAAAGACAAGGGAGTCATCTATTGGAATCATCATTAAACACAATACCTGACCTATTGATTAGAGATTTTCCTTCCACTGGCTTAAATTCCCTAGCCTAAAATCTTGCCTCGTTATTATCATCTCAAAATGTAACCTTCTCTAAAACATACAAATTATTTATATGTTCAGCACCCATTACATGGTTACTTACATTTAAAGGGAAAATAGTGTAGAGTTTAGGACTTCATTGATAAAAGTGGTAGTCTTTCATTCCCGTCCACATTTTATTATTCACACATTTGTTCAATTCCATTTCTTTCATTTATATATTTAACAATACATTAATGCTCATTTTAATATATAATTTATTTATATAATGTATTTTATATTGCATATTTGTATTTGCTCAATAAATTGTTGAGGAGTGTTTCACCTCAAGATTTTGTTGCTCCTTACATCTTTTATTTTTGGATCATATAAATCTAATTATAATATCTAATAATATTTTATTATAGTTTGATTTCACCTTCATTGGAGATTCATCAGCTTCTCTTGATGAGTACTTGACTCGTATACTTATTAAAAAATTTCTACACCAATCCATAACATAAATGTACTATGTTATTAAATCACTATCACTAATCACCATACAATATTACCCTCCTCTATTCATAGTAATAAAACAATTCACATAGTAAATGCTACCACATGCTTTAAAATTTATTCACCTAACCTTCTCGTCATAACTCACATCATGGAAATTATTATATTATTTGAAATTAACAAGAACATATTCAACCAACTAAAATTATCATATAGAGAATGAAATTAATGCTAGTTACGTTTATTATTATCATAAAAGTAAATTACTTATCATAAGAGTAAATTGCATACCTTCTCATCATGAGACTTGTTCTATTCCACTCGCTTCTTTCAAAACCAAGATCACACCACAATAAATCTAAATCATCAATACAATATAGCATCATATACAAATAATTGTGAAGTTAAGTTCATCATATAATACAAAACATTTCTATTTACTTTGTCTCCCTTAAGTAAAGACCCATACTTTACCCCCTTTAAACATTTGTTCATTCTAAGTTAATACTTTGTATCAACTATGCCATGTTGTATTTTCAATTTCACTGTATATATCAGATTCAATCTAAACATAGTTACACTATTCTATGTGATAAACATAATCATAATTAAGAATTAATCATATATATATATATATATA
>BSBK01006800.1:2500-65000 GCA_027943335.1 Chamaecyparis obtusa
ATGAAAATTCTAGATTTTTAATTGAGAAGGAGAGGGCTCCTTATATAAGAAATTGTGGAAGATATTGCATCTCCAAGATCAATGTGGGATTAATGTAAAAAGAGGAAAGAAATCTGATTTTTAGAAAGTATGGAGAGAAAAGGAAATCTCTTTATTTTATTTATTTTTATTTCACTTATTTCCTTTTTCATCACAAAAGATCTTTTGAGAGGATTTTATTTATTTTAAAAGAATAATATCTCTTGTAATAAAATAAAATAAGATTATATAATTTAAAGATGAATACTAATTAAATAAAATAAAATCATTTAATTAAAAATGGATTTTAATTAAATAACATTATTTCATTTAAGGAATATTAATTTCAATTAAATAACATTATTTTATTTATTTAAAAGGGATTTATTTCTTTTAATTAAATAAAATTATTGATGACATGATTAAACCTTAGGAGATTATTGAAATGATTGAAATAGTTATGATTTGATGAAGGAAATTGATTTGAATATATTGTAAAGCATTCATTCAAAAAATTGATATTGGATAAATTGAATAAATGGGGCCCAAAGTCTAGGCGACCATTTTAGGGTGCATACATTTGCCCCTCTTTGACTAATGTGAGGTCGACTCGGGATCACATGCAGTCAAAGAATGGAATTGAAGTGTGAGATCAATTTGGGATCACAAAACAACCCAGATGTGTGTTTGACGGATGGGAACACATCAGGACATAGATAAGTAGACTTAAAAAGACAAGGCCAACACCTGTGAATAGGTAATTGTCAAGTCTCAAATAAGAGATAAGAATCTCAAGCAAGGTTGCCCCAAGAGAAGCAATTGATAAATTTGATAAAGTTGAATCAAGCATTGAAGTTTGGTAGGTATTGCCCCCTCATGATCGAAATCAAAATGAGATAGAGGAGAAATAGTAAATTGATAAATTTGATCAAATCGAACTAAAGATAAGGTTCTTGATATAAGATGAAAGATATATAAATCACAGAACTAAGGTAGCTTACCAAGAAAGATTATGCCCCAAGGTTGAATTAGAAGAAAAGAAGTGGGGTGAAAGCGAATGGAAGATATAAGTTTGGAAGAAATGGAAAGAAATGGAGAGAAGAAAGATAATTTGCCTCCAGAAAGAAGATGCCCCAAAATCAATCAATTGTTTAAGATAGGGAATTTTGATTTAGATCACAAAAGAAGGTAAGGAAATGAAGATCAAAACATGACCACAGTTGACTAAAAGTCCACAAGAAAGATGAAGGAAACCCTCTCAAACTCATAATGTAGCCTAAAAGTGAAAATTTAACATGAAGTCTAAATAATGCAAGCTACATGAAAATGCAAAGGTGTACTTGCAATAGGGTAACATAAGATTTTTGTGTTCATCATTCATTAGAGAATGTAAAAGAACTTATTTTCATCATAGGGCCATTATTACCAGACATCGGACGATCACACAATCATCACTAGTCACAAACACAACTATGAAGATATGAATGTGATTTATATCAGATTGGAATGTGGAAAGATTCTAACATGAGCATCAAGGACATAAAGGTCAAGATGACTACAATGTTAGCTTACCCAATTTAATGTAGCAAAACCACACTCAGATCAAGGCATAGACGCCAGGATGACCATAAGAACGGTTGTGCAAAAACTGTCAAGGATGATGCCTTAAATCTCCTAAGTGTGTCAAGGAGACAACAACAGACACTGAAGAGGTTCAAGATGACACCCACAAGTAGAAAGCAAATAAAAACATGCCCCATGCCCCAAGTCTTCTATCTATGCATCATGGAGAGACTTATTAGATAGGGACACTCAACGAAAAATCAATAATAGTCAACACACAGAAAAAAATCATGACATAGCTCAAGCATTAAGTGTCGTGTTTAAAAATTTTAAGTGTTTAAACTGATACTAAGTTCCGAGGATAAGGATCGAATGCATGCAAGTAGGTAAGATCACATGACCAAACTGGATAAGACCAAATTGATAAGTGTTGAAAAATACTCGATGTCAGGGGTTGTGTTGAAAAACACAGTTGGGTTGGTGTTGAAAAACACCATTTGCGAGGTGTCCTAAAGATAAGCATATCCAAGAGACCAAAGCTAACACAATGATGCCCCCTAGACAAAGACAAAGACCAATTCCAAACCAAGGCGACAAGGACAAGGCATGATGGAGAAAGGCTAAGTGTCGAGGATGCATGCTAAGAAATAGGGGTGCGAAGGCCTCAAGTAGCGCCTGTTTCCAAGTTTTCACCATTTGTAAGAATTTTTTGCAGGACGTTTTATAATTTTTTTGTATTTTTTGCTACCAAGGCACCTATTTCCAAGTTTCACCAAGGCACTTTTTCTAATTTTTTTGAATTTTTGAATTTTTGAATTTTTTGGTATTTTTGGAATATATAATTTGTTTGAGATACATCAAAGCGCCTATTGCCATGTTTTCACTAAGATGATTATTTTTTCGGGACATTTTCTGATTTTTAGAATTTTTCAACATCATATATGAATTTTTTTAGTATTTTTTCAGGATCAATAATTATATACAAAGGATGCCCCCAGATAGAATGGGCATTACACTCCCAAGCAAGATCGCATTGTGTAGTCCCAATGTCTAGCAAGGTGGAGGACAAAAGGGATTAACAAGCTGGTGGAAGAGATGGAGACAAAAGAATGAAGGAGAATGAAGGGAAGAAATTCTCAAAGACAAACTCCTCAAGAGTACCCAAGCTAGGGAAAAATTATCACGTAAAGCATATTTGGAAAAGCAATGAAAGGCCAGCATAGGATAAGTCTCAAAGGTTTAATGCAAAAGAAGGAAAGGATGCAGTCCAAAGGAGTAGACATGTCAAGAGGCTTCATAGCATTGTGTTTTACTCTTTTTTATTAGATCAAGACCAAAGGGGAAAATGATAGTGATAGGTGAAAATGAATGGAGGAAGATAGATATGAAGGCTAAACATGAATGGAAGGAAAGCAAGATTATCATAAGATAGCTCACAAGATAGCCAAATGTTCGTGTATAGGTCAACCTTGTGAAGATCAAAGATGGAAGATGGAATGGATGAAATATGTACAAGAACTACGCATGATGCCTGATTGCCAGGTTTTCATCATGGTACTTATCCAAGGTGCCACAAGGGAGTGGTTTTCATCAAAGGAAAAATTTATTTCTCTTTACTTTTGCTACCAAGGTGCCTGTTTCCAGGTTTTCACCAAGGCACATTTTCAATTTTATTTTCATTTCTTTTTTTTCCTCTTTTTTTTTTTTTTTTTTAGAAGGTAAGCTCTTTAGATAATGCTCCTTGAAAGGATAAACCATGATATGCCAAGGATTCAAAATGATATGCTCAAAGATGTTGATAGGGAAAGGGAGATGGAAGAGAAAATGGAGGATAAGGTTTTATGTAAAGCGACTGAGGTTGGAAGATAGGAGGAATAGGCAAATGAGGAAAAAGGATAGAAGGTAGAAAGATAATGAATGGAAGGAGTGTGAAAGGGTAGATGGAAAGGAAGGCAAGATCAACATCAACACATACCCTGAAGGGTGGTGAGAGGATGGAGGAAACTTTAATGAAGGAATCTGTGAAGGAACATGGTGAATGGATAGCAAAGATTGTGGTTTTGGTGCGCGGAATTGAAGAATGTTTTTAGGAGAAGATGAAGTGGAAGCCTTTGGAAGCTTGAATGTCAATTTCACCTTTTTCTCAACATGAGAATCTTTCAAGAGAGACTTTGGAATCCATATAGCCTTAGGATTTTTATTTCTTTTTGATGATTTAGGGAGAATATCTGTAATGATGGATTTTGGAACCCATACTTGTCTTGTAGTTTTCTTCTTAGATATCTCTTTTGTCTTTATGCCCCCATGTCGATTAGAGGAGACATGGTGATCTTCTTTTTTTTATGGATTCTTATATTGTGTCTTTTTCTTGTATTGAACATTCAAGTTACTTCCAAAAGACTTGGGACTTGTAGAAGAAAAAGGAGGATATGACTGGTTTAGATGGGTGGGTGGTTGAAAATAATTAAAGGGTATGCATCTATGTTGATCTTGAGGAAAGATAGGAGATGGAGGGACGTAAGGACACAAAATGGATAATGAATTAGGAGAGTTAGGAGGGGAAAGTGAAGGAACATAAGGGCCCAAGATGGAAGGAAGACGTGAAGCCCTTGATAGTGGTGGAGGAGTTCCAAGGATAGATGTGGAAGATACAAAAGGATAATCAATAAGTTCATCATCATCTATATAACAACCAAGGACATCAACATCTTTAGAGTGAGCATTAGGATTTGCAATAGAATCATGAACATCTTGAATAGGAGCAACTTCTTTGATAGGATTGTTCAAAGCTTGCAAAGACTTAGGAAGAGTAGAAAGTGGAAGCGAACATGGAGTAGTAGAATAAGAAGAGGTAAGACTTTGATCTTGACAAGGATCTTTGGATAGCACAAGCGTATAATTTTTATCTTGATTTTTAATAGGCTTAACAACACCATTTTCAATAACCTCAATGGAAGTAAGGTCATCTCTATTGTCAATAAGCTCAATGGTATGAGTAGTAGCTTGATCTTGCTTAGGACATGATGGAATGAATGAGGAAAGGTGTAAAGGATCAAAAGACCCATGAAGCGGAGGAGAGACATCATGAAAAGGATTGGATGACATGGAGGGTCCTTGATCTTGATCTTTCTTTATGTTTTTTTCTTTTTCATTTTTAGAGTCCTCTTGACATGAAGCCACTTCTAAAGACAAGGAAGCATGTTGGAATTGTATGGAAGACTTTGGAATAGATGGTGAAGGATTAGCTGAAGTAGGCATTATAGCACATAAAGGTTTAGGCTCTTTAGGTTTAACATTATTCAAGGTATTTGCAGCCAAGTGAAGGTTACCTTGAGTATCTTTAAGAGGTAGCCCTTGAGGATAACTATAGGAAACCACATGAAAAGCATTAGGATCTTTGTTGGATGAAGAATTTGTGAAAGATTTGGAAGACTCGGAAGCTTTAGGAAATGTGTGGGTATTGGAGGAAGTAGGGGATGGAAGGGAACCATCACAAGACAAAGGTCCATCATTAACATGATCT
The DNA here is from genome assembly GCA_027943335.1 of Chamaecyparis obtusa. Classification (NCBI taxonomy): domain Eukaryota; kingdom Viridiplantae; phylum Streptophyta; class Pinopsida; order Cupressales; family Cupressaceae; genus Chamaecyparis; species Chamaecyparis obtusa. The sequence continues at coordinate 7,605 of BSBK01006800.1, forward strand.
TGCTTGAGAGTATAATCTTTATTTTCAGCATGAGAGTTCTTAGAGGATACATTCTTATAGTATTTACATTTATAATCAACGCACTGAGCTTTCTCTTCCTCAAGTGAAGTAGATGTATCATCTAGGTATTGTTCACAAAAATCATCAAAGTCTCTTTCAAAATCAAAGTCATATGGATCACCATCACAATCTATCCAATGTGACAACCCTTTTCTAGTAAGCATGAGCACGCGACGATGAGGACTCTTAGGAATAGGGGTTCCATAGGTATCATTACATTGTCCATCATCATAGTCATCATAGTCATCATAGTCATCATAGTCATCATAGTCATCAAAGATGGGTGTGTCACTCTTCATGGGAGATGTATCACAAGGGCTATCATATTGCTCATCATGGTATGTCTTGAGATAAGGAGTAAGACTCTTGTGAGAAGTAGAAGAGGAATGAGATCGTAAAGAAGAGGAAAGTGAAGACCTAGTGGAGGAAGAAGACTTGGAAGATGATGAATGAAAATAGTTTCTAGAAGAGTCATGGCAAGACTTGGAAGGTGAGGAAGATGAATAATGTTTAGAAGATTCATGATAAGACTTAGAAGATGAAGAATGTTTGAAAGAAGGGGGTCGTGACATGATCATGAGTATGATTCTAGAAAAGGCCTATGATTTACTTAATTTCTCTTGTATTTTTTTCATAAATTTACCATCCATGAGAGTTTTGGAAGAATGATACTCTTCAAATTGAGCAATGAGTTCAAGATCATCTATTTTCAAGATAGGTTCCATAGCAAGATAGTTAAAATTCATGGTTCTGGAAGAAGAAGAATCAAGTATGGAAGAAATGAATAGAAGAGATGAATAGAAGAAAGTAGACTAGATAATAAGAGGAAAAGAATCAAGAAGACGTGAAGAGTTTAGGAAGAAGAGGATAATATTCTGCATGAGGTGAGATCTTGGCTAGAGATGGAACTTATCCAGAGTAAACAAAGAAGAGTTAATGGTACATTAATAATTATTAATAAAACTTTTAATTCCTCATTGAATCATGATGGCAATGATAGAGCTTGTTTTACAAAGGGTACTAAACATGTGATGCCACATGGATTGTGAGTATTTTTATATGTCAAAAGAAGGAACCAAATCAATTATAGTTGTGTTAATTGCAGATTTAGAAGTTTTCAAGGCTGGAGACAAGTTGTGAAGAGAACAATGGGATGAAATAAGAAAAGGGTTAAACCTTTTTCTTGCAAAGAGTGGATGCAGAATGCGCGGGTGTGGGGTATTTTGAAAAAGGGTGGTATGGATGTATTCATGGAGCATCTTCATGGAAGTAACTCATTAATAACCAGTTATTTTATTGACAATTGGAAGAATGGAAAGATTAAAATGCAGAATCAAATGGTAGAAATTGATGAAGACATTATTACAGAAGCTATGAGTTTGTCACAGGATGGTTGCAAGTTCTACAGAGATAGGAGAATTTTTGAGAGTGCTCTAGCTAAATTCTAAAATAGAGGAGAAAATATTGCAGCTTGTCAAAGGTGATAAATCTGACCATGACACTAAACATATCAGTAGGCCTTGGAGGTCTGTGCTTTTTTCTATTATTAGCTATGTTACTATGGATGGTAGGTTTAGTAGAGCTTATGGGTATCATTTTCTTGTACTAAATCATTTCCATCATGAGGATAAAATTAGCTTTCCCTACTATCTTTACTATTATTTTAATCACACTATGAAAGAGCTTCAAAAGGACCCAATGGGGGATCATGCCTCACACCGGAGTCTTATGGTTCTAGTGTTTGATCTCCTAAAGAGAAAAAAAAATGGAGAAACCCTTCCTTAAGGGTAAAGGTAATGGTGATGAGGAGGACAATGAGTATAACCTTGACTCTGACATTGAGGAAGCCTCATATAATTTTTTTGAGGGGACTAGCAGGAGGAATATTAAACCTAAAATGAAGGGGGGTATGTGAAAAAAGGGTAAAAAGAGTAGAAAGACCATGGATAACTCTACTATAGAGAAAGAGATTGAAGATGAGGATTTATCCATTGAAGACCATACTACAAAGAGTAAAAAGAGGAAGAACTCTAGAGAAAGGAGAAAACCCAAGAAAAAGGGGTTAGGAAAGATAAATGTCCAATTAGGAAGAGGATTTTCATATCTTCTAACAAAGATGAGGGTACAGTTGAGGGTACTACTACTAGGATCAGTAAGAAAAAGAAGGGAAAGCATCACATGGAGGAGAAAATCCCTTATAGGGATACTATAGAGGAGAAAAATGAGTTTGTGGGGTTGCAAGATAATTCTAATCAGGATAACAGAGGAGAAATAAATGAAGTCATTAATATTGATGTTGGCATAAGTTTTGGTATGGAGGATATTGAGAAGGATAATAGAAAAGAGTCCATTAACAAATAGAAAATGTTGCATGTTTGTCATATTAAGAAAGCTAAGAACAACATTTTGGAATTTAGTCAAACTATAGGGAATCTACTGGAGGATGTGACTAAAATAAATAAGTAGCTATAGGAGAAAGATAAAATGATCAGGTGTATGGAGAAGATCAGCATTGGTGATAAAACCCTATATGTTTGTACTGATGACCTATAAAAATCCATTGGAAATGTTGAAGCTATGGGGGCTATGGTAGATAGGCTGGAGAAAAATATTAGGGACAAAGAAAACTACTATAAAAACCTAGAAAAGAGGATGAAAAGAATTGAGGAGACTATAAATAAGATTGGGGTTTAGAGTTAAAATGCCTTGAAAGCTAATCTGGAACATTTCAAAGTCTTGATGGAAAATTTGGAGCAGCTGAAAGGAAAAGAAAATAGGGAAAAGGAGGGTAATAAGGATTTGGATTTTCCCAGCCTTGGAAAGAGGTCCCATGCAAGGATTAGGAAGGTTTCTACCTAGGAGGAAACTTATCTGGAAGAGATCAAGAAAATTTCTCATATCATGGTTCTGATGTTGAACTACATTGAGGAAACCATGAAAAATGTTAGTTGATCCTTTGTTGTCTAGTTGTTGTCCTTTTTGTTGTATTGTTCATGTTGTTGTATTGGCTAGTGGCTATTGCTCTTTTGTGTTTATGTCTTATTTATTTTATGTTGGTGATATTTCATAGTAGTTTCTAGAACTTTTATTTTTCTACCTTTTGAATTTTGTACAAGGTTTTAGGTTCCTTTCAAAATCTATTTTTACTTAATCAAAATAGTCTTATTGTAAAATCCTTGAAAAAGGTGACATTCTAAAGAGTGTTTGAATCCCTCTAACAAGGTCACTCCTAATAGGGTGAAGATCCTAATAGATCTAAGGTAAATCTCTTGACCAGGTCACACCTAATAGTGTGTATTGTAATCTTTAACCAGATTGGCTCTTAATCGGGCATACTTTAGAAGAGTATTTTCTTAGTGGGTGACAGTTCCCATAGTGGTTTTTCTCAAAGCTAGGTTTCCACATTAAATATTGCTATTACATGTTGTGAATGATTTGTGTGAATGATTTACTAAATGTTATAGTTTATTTACTGTTGTTGGTAAATAGTGAACTATGTATTACCGAGATGCTACTGAGTTAATCAGAGGAAAATTTGTTAATGTATTTGGGATCGGGCATTACTAATTCACTCCCCTCTTCGTAATCCAACAATTGGTATCAAAGCTAAGTACTTTGAAGAGATAAGTTTAAAAGACTTGAGTAAAATATCCAAAGATGTATAGGAGATAAATACCTAAGTTGAACATGGAAAGTTTCTCAACATGGAAAAGTAGAATGAGATTGTATCTATCTAGGATTGTATTAGTCTTCAAAGGGTGTGCACAAGAATAAGGTATTGACTATGGTGAAACTTATTCCCCTGTTGCTAGATTAGAAGGTGTAAGAATATTTCTTGCATATGTTGCTTACAAAAGATTCAAAGTTTATCAAATGGATGTTAAGTCTGCATTTCTTAATGGAATTCTTGAAGAATAATTTTATATTGAATGGCCTGATGGATTTTTTGACAAAAGTAATAAGAATATGGTTTGCAAATTTCATAAATCTTTATATGGATTGAAGCAGGCACCCCAAGCATAATTTATGAAACATTTAATCTAACCATGATTAAGTCTTCCACATCAAATACATATATGATCATGTATAACATAAATTAACAAGTAAAATCTAGATCTTAATCAGCATCACAAGTAAAATCTAAATAATATAAATCATTATAAGGCATAAATAACATAAGTCATTGTTCAATCGATTAAAAGTGTATCAAAATATTGAATCATAAAGTATAAAAATATGAATGTCTCAACAATGTTATGATAGGTCGAGGTGGGACCTCACAGTTAGGTAAAAATTAATTATATCAATATAATGTAATCATTGTCCAATCTGTATCAATTGCCCATTTAAGTTCTTCAACTTCACAACATCTCAGTTCTTCTTCTTCTTAACTCATTCAACTTATATCATATACCGAATGATATGGCAACATAATATAAATCAGAAATCAATTTCTTGACATCAATGACAAGACAATAACTGATCTAAACTTTCTACTATCATGTATTCATCTAATCTTGGTGGGTCTTCATCATCATCACCATCAGATAATCAATCTTCAACATTACTATCAGTTATGGTAACATATTTATCTCCTTCTTTCTTGAAATTCCAATTGAATTCATCCATGTATTGTGCAAGATTCTTATCAGTATCACCAACATTTTTCTTCCAAACTATAGGAGGTGGTCCACTTATGTTCTCAGTTCCATTATACCTACATAACTTCACTATGTGTCCTAGATTATTACATTTGTAACATGTAGGAGGTGTCCTGTTATGATTTACCTGCAACTTACAGTACTTCACTATGTGTCCAAAGTTATTGCATTTATAACAAGTCATCTTGGTTACTCTTTCTTTACTAGTATAATCTTTATTGCTTCTAGATTGATCAAGATTCTGACATTTTTCCTTCTTGTGTTCATATTCATATAAATTAAAATAATAACTAGTAAAGGGCTTGTAAGATGCTTTACCTCTACAATCTCTTTTCCTGTGTCATATTTTTTTTGCATCCAAAATATCTACCTCTGAAAGGTCTGATCTGCTCTCTATATTCTTTATGAATATGTATTTTTATCTTTTATCTAGATCTATTTTCTTTAGTTTTAGAACATTTAGCTCCATCAAATCCAACTCTTATATTCATGTCTCCCTTAGGTTTATGTCTTTCTCTCTATTCATCAATCTTATCACTTCTCATATGAAGTTAATCAATGTGTTTCTTAGCCTCAAACATTTCTCCTTTGATGATGTGATTGTATTTCTCCAACTTTTTATATTTGTTCCTATAATTATCAAGTTCAAGATACATTTTTTCCATATAAACATTAGCACTCCTTAAGATCTCTTTAATTCTGATTCTTTCATCTTTCTCTTGTTGAATTTCTTTAGCCATTTGATTAGAATTATTTTCATGATCCTACTTTAATGCTTCATTCTCTAGTTCAAGATGCTTGATTTGATCTGATGAATCATTATCAGAATCCTCTTTTATATTTTCCATAATATCTTGCCTTTGGTTCCTAGAAAGTTCAAGTTCTTCTTTCAGTTTCTTGATGAAACCCTCTGCTCTTCTTAATTTAAATTTCAAATCTCCATTTTCATATTTCTCTCTATCTTCATCTTCAAGTGCTACTTCAAAGTTCTCTTTCAAACTTTCAGAATCCATCTTGATCTCCCTTAAGCTATTAGGCTTTCTCTCTAAGGGCCTGATGCTCTGATACCAATTGTTAAGATTAAGTAATACTAAGAGGGGGGTGAATCAATATTACAACACTTTAAATTTGAACTTATCAAGTTCTAGCTTAACCAAATAATTACTAAAATGAAAATAACATAAACAAAAAATACACAACTCATAGGACCATGATTTTTTTCTTGAGGAAACCCAATTAAGGGAAAACCTTGGTGGGGATGGTATCCACAAATATGTACTAAAAGTATTATGTCCATGTTAGGAGACCTAGTCTTGTTAGGAGTTGATTATTACATTAGTACATTTCCTTGTTGAAGGAATACAAAAACCCTATTAGGGGTGTACAATGAGCATACTGCTCTTACAATTAGAAATTTGTCTCTATTACAATGATTTATAAAAAATTAACTTATACAAGAATCTTCTATGCTTAAGTAGTCTTAATTATATCTCACATCACTTTCTATATAATTTTGACATGAAAATGCATCCATGTATTTGATCATATCACATACCTACTTCACTTCTCAAAGCCTCTTCATATAAATGGTCAATTCCTCAACCAGTTAGCTCACAAATGCATCAAAAAATGTGACCAACTCTTATTGAAATATCAAATACAAAGTCATTGATCATACATAACCAAAATTAGGGTAGGACCCAATCCAAATCCAACTTATCATGTCTAAATTCCATGTTATACACCATCAATCATCATGACCACTCAACTCTCATGTATCGTTGCTTCAATGTCACCGCATGACTTCAACTAGATGTAATTCTCATCGTTGAACTCCAAAATAAAAGATACCTTAAATGAAGTTCTAACACATCCTAAAATATCTTTCTCTAAGTTTGCAAGACTTATTTTATCATATACAGTGCTCACTTCCCAAAACTATACTCTTGTACCTAGTAAACTACTTCCTAGACTTAGTCATTTTTACAAGAGCTTAATACCAAAAAAAATTCCACTCAAAGTGACCATGCATATGAGTATTGTTTCCATAAATTACAACCTCTATAAAATTCCTAGTGGGCCACTTTCCATCAACTATAAATTATAATTAAATTTACCTCTGCGGGATGATGATCATCTGTATAGAGAAAATCAATGTATGATGTGATCTCGTCTCCAACATCGCCATGTATGCCACCATCAAAATCATCATATCTAACATAAGAAGCATGGTAAGAATTAGGATCACTCTAGGGACCCCTACATATATCCCCACAACTCGTGTAAACATGTGCTATGCTAGGGGAAACCCTCACCTAGGTCAACTTCTCTAACAAATTACCTAAAAGGGAACTTAATGAATGAAGAGCATACTGTACTTCTCGATGATGGACAGGTGCAAGAACTACTAGAGGAAGAAGAGGAAAAAGGGGCTCATTGTGCACATAATTTCTAGTTCTATCACTCAATTTGGCCCCTGACCTATCCTGTGGCATACCCCAACCAACCCCCTAGAATGCTTTCATGTCAAAGTAATTGGGTTTCCTACCCAATTCAAATTCAGCCCGTAATTTTTTAAAAAAATATAGGGGGACCTTATGATTAGCATATGGTGGATGGTCAAATACCATCCACCACCACTCCCAAAAATGCTCAGCTATCTACGAGTGTTGACACCATCTAATAGAAATACATGGCTTCTTGCCAAGTATCTCCTCAACCATTTTAGGGTTCAAAAAATAACGTTTCATATTATTTTTTGTAATTTTTAAATCATTGACCTCTTTACAAGAGAGGTCATCAGCATAATAGGCATGCACGAACTCCCTCCATGACTGAAAACTATCTTTTAGCTCAAACTCTAATGTCTATACAGAATCTACAATACCTTGCATGCTATCTGCAAGGTGTAGTAGTTGGGAAGGTGGATGAGGATCATGTCTAATAGTATTGATGTCTCTCATAATGGCATGTATATTTCTCCTAATATTATCTCTCAACTCCTCAGTGGTTCTTGATGACGTAAGAGCTCATCAATGTCAAAATAATCCATGGATATAATCTGCATATATATAAATACATGAGAATTTACAACTAATATATAATTTACATTTTACCTTATAGAGAAAGACTTATAATTAATTAAAACATAATTTAGAAATATAAATTTAAAAATACTAGAGAGAGAGGGGAGGAGAGGTGTGTGTGTGTGTGTGTGTGTGTGTGTGTGTGAGAGAGAGAGAGAGATATTCTTCTTTTAGTTGTGTCTAGGTTTACATTTTCTACCTACGATTTCTTGTTTTAGTTGTGTCTATGTTTACCTTATTATTTTCTACCTAGGGTTTCTTATTTTAGTTGTGTCTAGGTTTACATTTTTATTTTCTACCTAGTGTTTCTTATTTCATTTGTACCTAGGTTTATGTTTTTTTTCTACCTAGGGTTTCTTATTTTATTTGTGCCTAGGTTTATGTTTTTTTCCTACTTAGGGTTTCTTATTTCAGTTGTGTCTAGGTTTACAATTTTGTTTTCTACCTAGGTTTAAATTAAGTTTTAACAATTTTTTTTAGTTTTCTAGTTTGGTATGATAATTTACAAAGTAAATTGAAACTAAAAATAACTAAATTAAACATAAAATACAATTATTTATATGGTAAAATAGAAAACAAAGTTGAAACTAAACAATTACTACTTTAACTATTTAAAAATAATATTAGACTATATTTTTTAATGAAAAAAGAAGAAAAAATAAAGAAAAATAATGGTACGTACCTGGAATTGAGAGAAAAATAGATGAGGAGGTTACAGTAGTAGTAGAAACGGGCACCCATATGTCAAAAACCATGATCTCATTTAACAAGTTGTGAAGATGACTTGGAAAATGGTTAAAAATAATAAATAAATACATTTACAAAATGAGCACACAATTTTTTGAAAATGGGTGCCCATTTTTTAAAAATTGAGTACCAGTGGGGTGGTCCCACAATAGTGTGTCCCACTTTTTTAGACATGCTGATTTTTGCTGAAATAACACATTTTTAATAAACTATGATGATTTAAGCCTTGAGAGGTTCCATTTGAAGGAATTAATTACAAATGGTTAGCTCAAAGCCTCTTAGATTAAAAAAACATTGTTATAACATCTATACTCATTCATACCTACAATGGAGTCTCCTTCGCACCTATTAAAATGCTGACAAAAAATCACTCTGACTTTATTTTTTGGTAGATCAAATGAATCCATTTAAAAACCTATCTATGTAGTATGATGTTATTCGGAACAAGCTTTCTAATGAATATAATTTTAATACATATTGAGTTCATTATCACTTTTAAATATTAGTTTAACTAAACATAGGTTGTTTGATCATTCAACAACCTGTCTCTTCAAGACTTTGGGAAAAATTGTAAATTACAAAAAAAAAAAAAAAAATGTAGGAAGAGTATTTGTGTTGCCTTTCTATAAAAAAAAGGAAAAAATGAATTTCGATATACACAGATCAAGTTAGAGAGATCCAAGTGACCTGATATCTAAATTAAAGTTACTGTCACTTTAGAACTTAATAAAATATGAAATATTGACCCAAAATGAATGAAACTAATTGCATCCTTTAGATATTGAAGTTAAAAATATAATCTCAAAAGAATTACATCATTATCATATTTTTAAAAAATGTTATGTTGATCTAAGTGATAGTAACTCCTTAAAAACACAATTTTTCACACAAACCACTTTTCGAAGGAGAAGGAAAAATGAATTTTAATGAATTTTAAATTTTTTGAGAAAAATATATTTAGAAAATAGAAAGAAAATTCTTAAAGACTCTAGTTTACATCATCTTCAAATTCCTAATACTTTTGCGGCAACATGTGTTCGAAAGTGAAGTTTTTTCTCATAATGTTGATCTTTGTGTCAAAGTTGGCCAAAAAGTGGGACACACTATTGTGGGAACACTCGATGTTTCTTCAAGCACCCAAAGCTAAATGAGAACCTGATTTTTAAATGAGTGTCCATTTTTTAAATACGGGTCGAGCTCCTAAAGCTAAACGGGCACCCAATTTTTGAAAAATGGGTGCCCATTTTTTGTGCCAAATTTTTTTGGTCGTAGACTTCCATGGAATAGGCACCCAACTTTCAACATTGTTAAAATAACTGAGAGGGGAATGAATCAATTATCCAGTGTCCCACAATTCAAAATGTATAATCCAAAACAATTCTACTACTTCTGCTACTCGGTAAACATATAATACTTTCACTGTCTATGTTTTTACCGATTGTCAGTCTAAACTTTATAATAGTTACCAATTAGATCCAACATGTAATATGAAAAGTATGATAACAAACAAATATCACAATCAACACATAACACAAGAGATTTAACGTGGAAACCCTGTGAAGGGAAAAACCACCTGGGACCGACAACCCAAAAATGTTCACTCTTCTGAAGTGAGGTCAGTGAAGACCCAACCTTGTTAATGGTTACAAACACACTATTAGGTGTGACCTTGTTAGAGGATTTTAGACCAGAAGTTATCGTCCAACCAACAGTCACTCTGGGGTTGACAGGATAACAATGTTCACTCTATGAATGAAACATCAAAAGACTTTCATAGTCCACTTAGTTAAGAGATTTGACTGTGTACAATGGTTAAATATGTAACAGTAGATGATCTACCTTAAAACAACTTTAGTTTTTAGTTTACAGATCAATGTTCAGCTCATTCAAATATTTATGATCAATATAACACTTCAGATTCAATACTATATTAACATACTATCTGTCGATAATTACTCTCTATAGCTCGGTAATTGTTCTGCAGCTTGATTCTCATTAACCAGTATGATCAGAATGCATGAAAACTTCTTCACATGATAATTTTGCAATATCTTCTTCTTCTGGCATGCTTTCAACAATGAAACCAGTGTCTCTTATATAGACAAGTAAATCATTTTCTTTTCCTCCATCAAATTTGTCGCTTAATCCTATTCATAGATTTTGCCGCTTTAAGCTTCCTCAGCTTATGTGTTAGTAACACATTTCAATCTGCTCCATTAGATCCTTTTGATTTATGTTAGCCATCGATCTTCATAACAAACCTTATATGTTACCTCAATTTCATACACTTTACAACTCATCACTTTATCGGCTAAAACTGATCATTTAATTCCTTTCTATTTTGCTTGGTTAACAAAGAAATGCGTCAGTGAACACAAGCTCGGTTAATACTGTGCTCAGTATACACTACACTTTTTCAGTGTATACTAAAATGCTTTATTTACCGACAACACTGCTTTGTGTCTTTCAGCTCTATTCTTCATAGATGAATGGAACATAATAAAGTCAATTTCATCAAGTCATAGACTCATCAACAAGTTACTCAGTGTATTCCTTATCCTCATCTCTCATATACATCTTCCTCATGTAGATATTCATGTTCTTAATCTCTTTCACCTTCCTTCAGATATGTCGGTATAGTAACTTACAAGATAAGTATTATCAAGCTAGTTGACATCAATGACAACATAATAATGATTTAATCATCTTGCATATCTACTCATCAATTCCTCAGTAATCTTAAATTACAGATTTTTCATTTAGGTTCTAAATCAGTTGTAGTTCATCAATCTCTCCCTTTAGCATTAATGACAACTCAAGTAATATGAAATGTACCATACACATACCAAACATGTATTCTACAACTTTGTGATCAAAATGCTTTGCTAAGCCCTCCCTGGCTTAATATGTTTAATCACTATGTTACTAAACAGCATTATAAAATACAGCTTTTTCATTCTGTAGATATAACCGTTGTAGTTCTCAAGTTCCTTTTAGATTATCTCTCCCTTAGATAGTTCTCATCTGTGCATATCTCCTTTTCTTTTTCATATTATTTATCTCTCCCTTTGACAACAATGCCAAAGAAACAAATAAATAATCATCTCTGTAGTAGCTAAGTAGCTCTTGGCTGTCCATTGCTTCCTCTGTATCTTAGTATACTGATATCCCAATCTATTTCAGTGCTTCAAACTTAATCACAACCTTGAACAAAATCCAAAGTATGAACTATGCTGCATCAACATGAATGATCTTCTAATAAGATTAGGATGATGCAACATCCAGATCACATTAGTGACCGATAGACAGGGGATGGACCCCAAGTCTAGTCCTCAAGTATTCAAATGTGTCCTTCAATAGAGGCTTTGTAAAGATGTCTGCAAGTTGTTCTTTAGATGTAACAAATTCTAACTTTACTTTCTTCTCTTGCACTTGTTCTCTTAAGTAGTGATACTTAATTGATATATGCTTTGTCTTAGAGTGCATCATAGGATTCTTTGAAATATTAATAGCACTTGTGTTGTCATAGTATATGATCATCGGGTCAGTGATTACCTCATTCATTCCTTCCAATACTTGCTTGATATATGCAATGTTTGAGCAATTAGTAGCAGCAGCAACATACTCTGCTTTAGCTGTAGATTGAGAAATACAAGCCTTCTTTTTACTTGTCCAAGTTACAAGTCTTTCACCAAAGAAAAATGCTCCTCCGATGGTACTTTTTCTGTCATCCACATTTCTAGCCCAATCAGCATCAATATAAACCTTCAACTCAAACTTACCTTCCTTAGGATACCATAATCCATAATCCTTTGTCTTTTTCAGATATCTTAAGATCCTTTTAGTAGCAATCATGTGTGATTCTCTAGGATTATCAAAATATCTAGCAACAATTCCCACAACATGTGCTATATCTGGTCTACTGTGAACTACATACATGAGCTTACCAATCATGGATCGGTAAAGTGTATAGTTTACCTCTGTAGTTTCATCTTCCTTTGTTAGTTTACTTCTAGTAGTGATTGGTGTTCCCATAGGTCTAGCATCTTCCATGCCAAATGTCTTCAAGACTTCCTTTATGTACTTGAACTGTGTGATGAATATCCCATCATTCTTCTAAATCACTTGTAATCTGAGAAAGAATTTAATCTCTCTGAACATAGATATTTCAAACTCATTCCTCATGTCATCAGCAAAAGATTTACATACATGATCTTGACCTCCAAAAATAATATCATCAACAAAAATTTCAGCAATAATAATAGTGTCATCAGTATCACCTTTCATGTACAAATTGTTGTTCTCACTAGTTCTTACAAATCCAATACTTAACAAGTCTTTCATACCATGCTCTTGATGCTTGCTTCAAACCATATAAAGCTTTGTGTAATCTACATACCACGTTTCTATTGTCTAGATCAATGAATCCTTTAGGTTGTTCTATGTAGACCTCTTCTTCAAGTATACCATTCAGAAATGTTGATTTCACATCCATTTGATAAACCTTAAATTTCTTGTGTGCAGCATATGCAAGTAGCATTCTAACTCCTAATCTAGAAATAGGTGCAAATGTCTCACCATAATCAATGCCTTCTTCCTGTGCATATCCCTTGCATACCAATCTCGCTTTATTTCTTATCACTTCACCATTTTCATTCAGTTTGTTTCTGAATATCCATTTAGTACCGATAACGTTCTTCTCTTTAGGTTAGGGTACTAAGGACCAAGTTTTGTTTTTCTCTCTTTGTTCTATTTCCTCCTTCATTGCATTAACCCATTCTTCATTTTCTAATGCAACTTTCACATTCTTTGGTTCAAATTCACAGACTAGACATGTACCTTGTCTTGTTTTGCTTCTTGTCTACATTCCAGCTTGTCTATTTCCAATAATTTGTGTCTTAGGATGATGTCTTCTAACAAAACTAGCCATTACTTGGTTTCTTCTTTCTTGTTCATCTTGTTTAGGTTCATGTGCTTGCTCGATAGCACCATCTTGTTCATCGGTTTCCCTTTCTTGTTCCTAGGGGATGTTTTCCTGCTGACCAGTTATCACAGGTTGCGACTTCAGTAGATAGTCAGGAAGTTCAATGTAAGTGAATCTACCATAGTCTTCCCGTTCCTTTCTTTCTTTTGTGTTCTTGTCATCATACTCATCAACACAAACATTATTACTTTCTATCATCTTATTTGTAACCTTATTCAGACATTTGTATGCTTTACTCTTAGTAGAATATCCTAAGAATATTCCTTCATCACCTTTAGAATCAAATTTCCCATTTCTCTCATCTTTTAGAATAAAACATTTGCTTCCAAATATCCTAAAATAACTTACAGTAGGTTTGTGTCCAAACCATATCTCATAAGGTGTCTGGTTGGTGTCCTTCTTCAGTTTTACTCAGTTAAGCACATATACAGTTGTGCTGACGGCTTCCCTCCAATATGTCTGAGCAACATTCTTCTGTATCATTAGTGTTCTAGCACAGTCAATGATTGACCTATTTATTCTTTTAGCAATCTCATTCTATTGAGGTGTTCTCGATGCAGAGACTTGTCTCTTAATACCATTCTCATTATAGAAATTAGTAAATTCATTAGAAATAAATTCACCTCCTCTATTAGATCTTAAGCATTTAATTTCCTTTCCAGTCTCTTTTTCTACCTTAGCCTTATACCATTTAAACATCTTAAAAGCTTTAGATTTATTTTTCAGGAACATAACAGTCTTCAGTCTAGTATAGTCATCAACAAAAAGAATAAAGTATCTATCACCATAATAGCTCTAAGTTCTCATAGGACCACATAGGTCAGTATGAACCAATTCAAGTATCTTCTTTGTTGAGTATTCTTTTCTTTTAAAACTAGACTTAGTCATCTTACCTTTCTAACATTCATGGCACATAGCATGATCTGGTTTTGACAAGTTAGGCAATCCTCTAACTCTTTTCTTCTTACTAATCTTGATCATGCTATCAAAATTCACATGATATAACCTCTTATGCCACAACCATGCATCTTCATCTTTCATTAATAAACAAGAAGACTAGTCAATATCAAGATAAAATAGATTACCTCTGGATTGTGTACCGGTTCCAACAAGTCTTCCTCCATCATCATAGATTCTTACCTTTCTACTCTCAAAAGCAAGTCGGTAGCCTAAGTTATTTAGCTATGCCACACTTAACAAATTTTAGTTCAGTCCATCTACCCAGTATGCATTCTCACATTTTATTCTATCATTAATCATCAGTGAACCTTTACCTCTCACCATACAAGGTGCATCATTTCCCATTCTAAGAGATCCACCATCATATTCATCAAGTAGGTCAAATTTCTCTATATCACCAGTCATATGATGTGTACAGCTATTGTCTATGATCCATGTATCATTTCTTCTTACTTTAGAGATCAATTTTTTTTCTTCATGTTTCTCTTCTTCCTCCGAATCATCCTTCATAGCAAAAAATACTACTTCTACATCATCATCAGTGTCAAATTCAGATTCAAATTCTTTAGCTATGTAACATACCTTTTTCCCTTTGTTATAGCTATCTTAGTTGTCTCTATTGTTGTGTCGGTAGCCTCTGTTGACTCTTCTCCCATAGCTTCCTTCAGATCGGTCTTTGGATCTATCATCTTCTTTCTTATTCAGACATCTAGCAGCAATGTGGCCAACTTCTTTACAATTAAAACATGCTAAAGGTAACTTGCCTCTATATCTTCCCTTACCTTTGGGAAATCTTATGGCCATAAGAGCTTCAAGCTCATCAAGTTCATCATCGGTATTACTGTCACTATCATTATTCTTATCATTCTTGCTACTAGACTTACCAATCTTCAAAGAAGACATGAAAGTAGATTCAACAAAAGGTACAACACTTTTGTCAAAGTTATTCAATTCAAAGGTTGTAATCTTACCGATCAGAGTGTTAAGGGTGAGGCTGGATGTAGCCCTTGTTTCATGAATTGTAGAGATCCTGATCGCATAAACTGGCAGCAAAGTTCTAAGAATCTTGCTTATTACTATTTCATTGTCAATAACTCCACTGGATGCTCTAATAGCATGTACTACTTCCTTTAGTCTATTTGTATATTGCACAATGTTCTCACCTTCTTTCATCTTCATATCATCAAATCGACCTCTTAAGCTTTCTACTCTGGCTCTCTTAACATTTGCATCACCATTGTATATTACAATTAGCTTGTCCCACATCTTCTTAGCTGTATCAAAGTCCTTGATATCTTCAAATTCAGCATCGGTACAGGTAGCAGCAAGTTCCATCATAGTAATATTTTCTTCATGCCTATCCTTCAATTGATCAAGACTTAAGGGACTAGTGGGTGGTTCAATGTAGCCATTCTCCGTCAGTTCTAGTGCAGAATTCCCAATTCCAGATATGTGCAACTTCATCCAGCTTTGCCATACTGTGAAGTTATCTTTGTTCAACTTTGGCACTTCCCTCTTATACATCTTGAGACCTTTTTGTTGGAGTCCTTAAAACTCTGTTCTAAGCAACCACAACTCTGATACCAATTTTTAGAATAACTGAGAGGGGGGTGAATCAGTTATCTAGTGTCCCACAATTTAAAATGTACAATCCAAAACTAATCTACTACTTTTGCTACTCGATAAACATATAATACTTTCACTGTCTATGTTTTTACTGATTGTCAGTCTAAACTTTATAATAGTTACCGATTAGATCCAACATGTAATATGCAAAGTATGATAACAAACAAATATCACAATCAACACATAACAAAAGAGATTTAACGTGGAAACCCTGTGAAGGGAAAAACCACCTGGGACTGGAAACCCAAAAATGTTCACTCTTCCGAAGTGAGGTCGGTGAAGACCCAACCCTATTAAAGGTTACAAACACACTATTAGGTGTGACCTTGTTAGAGGATTTTAGACCAGAAGTTATCGTCCAACCAGCAGTCACTCTGGGGTTGACAGGATAACAATGTTCACTCTATGAATGAAACATCAAAAGACTTTCATAGTCCACTCAGTTAAGAGATTTGACTATTTACAATGGTTAAATATGTAAAAGTAGATGATCTTCCTTAAAAAAACTTTAGTTTGTAGTTTACAGATCAATGTTCAGCTCATTCAAATATTTTTGATCAATATAACACTTTAGATTCAATACTATATTAACTTAATATCCGTCAGTAATTACTTAGTGTAGCTCAGTAATTATTTTGTAGCTCAGTTCTCATTAACCAGTATGATTAGAATGCATGACAAATTCTTCACACATTAATTCTACAGTATCTTCTTCTTCCGGCATGCTTTCAACAATGAAACCAATGTCTCTTATATAGACAAGTAAATCATTTTCTTTTCCTCCATCAGATTTTGCTGCTTAATCATATTCATAGATTTTGTCACTTTAAGCTTCCTCAGCTTATGTGTCAGTAACGCATTTCAATCTGCTCCATTAGATCCTTTTGATTTATGTTATCCATTGATCTTCATAACAAACCTTATCTGTTACCTCAATTTCATACACTTTACAACTCATCACTTTATCGGCTAAAACTGATCATTTAATTCCTTTCTATTTTGCTCGATTAACAAAGAAATGCATCGGTGAACACAAGCTCAGTTAATATTGTGCTTGGTATACACTACATTTCATTGGTGTATACTAAAATGCTTTATTTACCGACAACACTGCTTTGTGTCTTTCAGCTCTATTCTTCATCATAGATGAATGTGACACAATAAAGTCAATTTCATCAAGTCATAGACTCATCAACAAGTTACTCAATGTATTTCTTATCCTCATTCTCATATACATCTTCCTCATGTACATATTCATGTTCTTCATCTTTTTCACCTTCCTTCAGATATGTCGGTATAGTAACTTACAAGATAAGTATTGTCAAGCTAGTTGACATCAATGACAACATAATACTGATTTAATCATCTTACATATCTAATCATCAATTCCTTAGTAATCTTAAATTATAGATTCTTCATTCAGGTTCTCAATTAATTGTAGTTCATCACATTTACCCATGCATCTCCTCAAAATGCTCTATTGGCAGCCAAAATTGGGCTCGAAGATCCAAAATAGACAAATAGAAACCTTTAGAAAATGTGCATGGTAGTTTCCCAAATTGATTTGACATTCTCTCTATTGTTGAGTAAATTTAATATTCTTGTGGAGATGGTCGACTACTCTATAAAAGGGAAATGCATTTGAAAGGTGGCATAATGCATTTAGAAGACTTTGGGAACCAAGGTATAGGATTTACAATTGTAGCTTCAGGAAATAGATACGTCAATGAGATTAACCTACCTATTATCTCAAGAAGTAGTCTTGGGACTCGTAGATAATGATAGGTTGCCCTTGTTAATAGGCATGGGTGATACCCTTGTGCTTGTTGTCCTAAAATGGGTGTTGGATGAGGGATTTTTGCATACCAAGGACTGTTATCAACTCAAAATGGATATTTCATCTAGGTTTGTGGGCTTGTTGTTTGATTTAGGAAAACCTAAGGACATAATTAAGTTTCTCTCAATGGGCATGTTTGGCAAAATCTACTATAGGGGGCTTGAGGACTTTCTTGTCGTGACTAGTTATAGTGTTGGTATGCCACTAGCAATCAAATTAAAAATATTCCTTGAGATAAGAGTGGAGGTATCATGGGTTTCATTCATGATGAACTTCCCCTTTAGGCCCCTCAACATTTACCTCTATTATGCAAAACACAGGGCCAAATTTCTAAAGAAATACCTAGACCTAGATGTGGAGATGGTCGACGATTGGATTGAAGACTTCTTCTTGAGGATCTTATTCGAGAAAGCCTGGGATATTGCCACTAAGTCAAGTTAAAAGGAGACTTTTGACATGAAAGAAAACTTAAACAAGGTTGAGGATGACTCAAATGGAAATGGACCCAACTCTAGGGATAAATGACCTATTCCATTGAAAAATAGTTTGCTTTCTAAAAAAAATGTTATGATATATAAAAGATGTAAATGATAGAGAAAAAATCATGTCATTTTTTTTATAAATTTTGGAATGTAAATAGATACTGGGGATAAATAATAATATATATGGTTTTTTCTCATTTTATTTCAGTGTCTACTTTTAATTTTTTCCTATCATTTACCATTTTAGACCGTTCATTCCTTCAAACCCTTAAAAAAAACTTTTAATGCTTGGTGTATAGTAATGAAATATCATAACAAGAGGCCTCTCCATCATACACAAATACTGATAGGGCAAAGAATACCTTTTTGAGAATGCGTATGAAAAATGGGAAAACCCTATTGCATTGGCACGCTTTCTCTTAACAGACAAAAAGTGTTAGTTCAAGAAAAACTACAATCATGGTTTTAAAAAATAGGGGAGATTTTTGACATGCGACAATAATAATCATGAAAAACCCATTGTAGACTAACAAGGGGAACTAACGACTATACAAGAGACACCAAAAATGTGTCACATTGTGTTGTAGCACTTATTGATAGGAAATAAAACAACTAACCTAACCTAACTATTTACTCTAATTTATAGTTGAATCTTTACAAGAACCCATTTACTGGATTTGAGAAATAGCTACCCTTATGGTCTATCTTTTTGTTTCCAATTAATGGCTCTGGAGTATTTTGGAAAAAGAAAGGTAACATGGTTATTGCCCTTCTTTGGTTTGATATGTCAAAGGTGACAACATTATATCTTGTTTTGGGTACTTCCTCTAATGTCACAAGAGACAACGTCTCAAAATATTTGAAAAGACTCTTTTCATGCTCTGACATGAGAATGACCTAGTTGGACTAACAAGTAGATGGTTTTAAACAATACCTGATTGGGAACCCATGGATCTTCTTCCAAATATTTTTGTTTGGGGGCACAATGATGTTCTCTTGGGGCTCGAGGACTGGTGGTAATGCCATCTAGGACACAAAGGATGACTATGTCTGAACGGTTGGATTCCATTCATCAAGCGTTGCAAAAATAGCTTCTAGATCATCCCAAAAATGCATGTCATCATCTTCTACTTCTCCTTGCTTTCTAGGAGGACTGGGGAGAGATTCCCACAACAACAATTTTTTTGAAAGAATCTCCTAAACCTCTAAAACATGTAGAGTGGAGACCTTGTCATCTTCAATAAAATAGGGGAGCTTAGAAAAGAGAAGACTCAGATCATCAACCTTCAAATATAGTAGGGGAAGGCTATCTTCTTTTTGGGCCTCACTCACTTATGTCAATTGTGGGTCTTTTCAACCTTGTTCATTATTTTCCTTTGAGTGCCAAACCACCATTTGTCCTTTAAATAATGAAATCATATTCGGCATCAGAGACTAAAAAGAGAACTCCCAAAAATTGATCCAATCAAGCTCACCTCTTGTTGGACATGAAACATACAGAACTTATTTATGTGTGAATTGGTTCTCCATGATAGGATCTTCTACAAAATATGATTCCTCAGAAGATACCTTAAGTATAGCTAAGGAATGTTAGAGTAAACTTTTTTATTTTTCAAGATCAATAATCCTCATCTCACGTAGAATGTCAAACAACATTTCTCATGCAATAGGAATGGGATTTGTATAATAAAGTGGATGAGTAACCCAATCAGAAAAACTCTAGTAACTTGAGTCCATTCCCTAACTTTACCTTGATCGTTGCTTGTCATGTGCGCTTGCTTGCTTAATTCAATCTAC
Organism: Chamaecyparis obtusa; assembly: GCA_027943335.1. Classification (NCBI taxonomy): domain Eukaryota; kingdom Viridiplantae; phylum Streptophyta; class Pinopsida; order Cupressales; family Cupressaceae; genus Chamaecyparis; species Chamaecyparis obtusa. Next base: position 27,845 of record BSBK01006800.1, read on the forward strand.
AAAATTGATAGCATTCATTGAATTTGGTGATTGCATTTAGCTCTATCTAGCCACCAATCATGCCAGGGATTTTTTTTATCCCCTTTTTAGGCTCACGCAAAAAGAAGGGCAGTTCATAAGTTCTACATGAGTGGTATGGGGTGCACCCTACAGATAAACCTCTGAGATTTTAGAATTCAGTACTTCAGGGATGGTCTTTGGGAAAATGAAGGGAAGAAACTTTAAAAATAACCTAGGCTAAGGGGAGGTGAAGTTCTAGATCAAAAATTTGTTGGATGGGCTAATAATTTGTCATGTGGTATTCACAAGGGTTTGACACTTGTGGTCAAATTTTTATGCCTTCATTCACTCACAAGATGGTGCACCACATTCCCTTCATTATTGGTAGGAGAATGTGAATCCAAATTCATTTGACATAGGGCTCACACATTCGTATACAGTCATAGAAAGCATCTGAAATGATCCTAATTAATGCACATCACTATTAAAGAAAGTGCAAGTCTCCTCAAAAAGGGACATGGTATAGGACCCTATTTATAAATAAACATAAATAGTTCTTATAAGGGTCGAGCAAAAAGACCTCACTTCCTAAATACCTTCTTCCTGATTGGAAAGTCGTAAAAAACATAAAAAAAACTAGGCCAAACCTATAAGAGTTCAACACATGGAATAATGATTAATAAAAAGGAAAATTTCACCTAATGCACAGTCCCCATGATTTATTAAGAGAAAACATGCCAAGGTGAGAGAGAATGCACTAGAAAATCAATGTTACAGTATGCATCCCTGGTTGACAAGCCATAGAGTCTTGTTCTCAAAAAATTAAAACCTCTACAAATAATATTGTAATACCCCAAAAATGGGCTATAGGTTCATTAACCTCCTACATCTTCAATTCAAACAAAATCGACATCAAAGTCCTAACCTAAGGCATATCTGCACATTATTGAATTTTAATTGATTTTATCCTAATTCTGCATCGAGGAATATTCCTAGAAATATTCTTAATTTATCCTAATTATCTTTAATTTAATTATTATTTGGCGATAAATTCTATTTATCCTAAAGTTTGATTAATTGAATATTCTGAATATTTAATTAATTAGATTTAATACTGCCACTTGATTATTTAATTACATTTAATTATATTTATTCCTAAATTGTATTATTTAATTTTGACAATAAATCAAAAATCTCATGACTAATTGATTAAATTCTTATTTAATTAATTAAAGTCAGTTGTTAATATTTAATAATATAGTTTTTAATAAAGTTTGATTTACTAATTGATTAACCCATAAATCAATTGTTTTAATTCAAAAAAATTAGTTAAGTTTAGGATAAATCACTTTATTTATTTAATTAATTCATAATTAATTGTGCACATTCAAAGAGCGGTTAAATTCAAAATCAGGAAATCAATGCAAGTTGTTAACTTTTGGAAACTCAACATTCTATTTTGAGTTCAAAGCTGATCTAAACTTCTGATTTGAGTTAAAAAGTTGTTCTTGCATGATTTTGCATGATTATGTGAGTTAATCTTCTCTGATTTCTTGTTGACTCAAAAATCAACATGAGTTCATCAAGAGTGATTTATGGCTTTTCTCATGCACCTCCAAAGCCCTGTATTTCTATAAAATCAAGGCTTCAGCTCTTCATAATGGGATCCACGAAATTGCATACTCACGCTGGTGAATTGGTGATCGAAGAATCTATCTTTGCAAATCAGAGTTGTTGTGAGATCTTCATTATTTTTGAGCATTCATATCATTTAGCATATCAATTCTTAGATTAATTACATATCATATCAGTTTTCATATAGAATAGATTCATATCAGTTTCCTTCATCTTATTGCATAGAAAATACAAAAATATAGATTAGATATGCATTCATATAGTTTTTCAATTCTTTGCATTCAAATCCTTCATTTAGGTGTTGCATTGTCACTGATCTCGATTCCAATCTGAGAACATCATACTCGCACCTACTAGACGGCAATAAATCACCTGGTTAGCATAGTTTCAATTACTTCTAGATTTTGGTTTTTGCTAACCTCTAATGTTTTACTGAAGTGTTATGTCTACAGCTAGGTACAAAATTCACACACACATTTCTGGCACCCACCGTGGGGCCTTGAGCCTCATTCTCTTCATTTTTATCAAATTTTGTATATTTTTGGTGTCACTTTTTCATCAATTTTGTGCAAACAAGAGAAACACCACCTACGATCATTCTAACGCCGCCTACGAGTATTATGATTATGCCTATGAGCATTCTGATTATGCCTAGCAGTTATTTGTTCACGCCTATAATCTTTTATCTAACACCTATGAATTATTAAATGTCGCCTAGCAGTTATTTGTTCACACCTACAATCTTTTAACTGACGTGTATTAGCTGTTAAATGCCGACTAGAATTTTCTGTTTAATTTTGTATTAGATTATTAAATTCTATGTTCTAACTCTCTGTCTATGTTTTTCCCACAGATAAGCAGACATGGGAAAGTACAAAAAATAGAGAGTAGAGCTACCCAAGAAAACAAAGAGACCCATTGATATATGAATTTTGGCATCAGAAATCCAATTGTTATTTCAAATTTTTAGGTAGTTTTCCAGATTTGATTTTTTTTTGGATTTGGACTAACAATTAACCCTAACAATTGAGATTTTCTATTTTTGGTTGATACTTGTTGATTTGGAAAGCATGAGAAAAATTGCTAAAATAGGTAAAATCTACTAATCGCGTTGCAAGGAATTTAGGTATTCTTTTCAATCTGATAACACTTTGATTTTGGATACAAAATGAACCCTCACATGTCAAGCTTATGTGACTTTTATTACTTTCATATCACAGACTTCATTTTGGGCTATAAAACGAACATAGATTTGTTTTTTGCATATATGTTACACATAGTAAATAGGCCCTATGAACACTATTTGTGGATGATCTTGAGAGATTGAGCTTCTTTCACTTGTTTATTCATGTGAAGCTCCTCTTGACAAAGGATCCCCTTGTAGATAGGGAAGGTATTGAGAAAGTCTCACATTCTACTAGATTCGTGTGTCTTCAACTTTTGATTGATACATTCTCTCTCCGGAGAGGTTGATAGATCATAAGCGGTTTACATCATAGATCTTTGTGAGATAATCTTAGTCTTAGCATGTCAAATTAATCAATCTGCTTTTTTTTGGTGAAGTGAAGAGGCTAGGGGATTATGCTCTACTTCCTTTTTGGATAGTACCAGAAACCCAGATCCTTGAATCCGATCTAGTCCCCTTGTGGTATATTTTGTGAGTCACCTTTAGAGAGGGTTAACTATAGTGGACATTCCCTTAATTGGGTCAACCATGTGGATGGAACCTCAAGTAGTAATAGCCATTTTTTTTGTGGTAGCAACAACCACTATATAAATGTCCTTGTGGAGGAAATCTTCACAGGTGTGGTCTCTTGTTGGGTTGTCAGATCTCCCTAGCAGCTCCTGATTTATTAAATTCTCAGACTATGTCAAAACCCCAGTGCACCTGGATTGGAGTTTTCCCTCTTGAGATCACAAAAGTTGCAGAGTCGGACCATTACTACAAACCCTAGTGAGGCCAAATTTTTCATTTTCTAGGAATATGTGCATTATTGAAAAACTTTTTGGAACATACACAAGTAGTATTTCTAGGGATTAGCACAATAAGTCACTATTGCTTGTTCATGTGCAAGGTTGCTTTTGCCTTTGTTCATTATGTTCAGATGATTGCTTGCTCCCCTTGCTTTCTATTCTGCATGCTTGATATCTACTTGGTTACTTGAGACAAACTTTTACATAGATCTTCAAAAATTGGACAGAAAAATTTGCAAACAAACTGATACTGAAAAATTGAAAAATTGCAAATCTGAGGCAAAAATCCTTTCTGATGTCAAAAATCATCCTAAAATTTCAAAACTCGTATCAAAGCCAAAGTCAAAGTTGTCAGAAACCTTCCAAATTTGTCAAAAATCCAATTTGCGACAACTTCTAAATTCTATCAAAATAGCAAGTTGATTCTTGTCATTTCTAGTCTTCCTTGGTCAACCCGAGTTAGATCTTAGGTGCTATGACATGTTTCTCAACATCCAAATGAACTTAAATGGTATCAAGTTGCACAAAATGACTCTTGGTCTTCTTTCTTCCACATCTCTCATGTCTTAATAGCCTCCCATTTCCATCCTTTCTCCTCTTCCTTCATGCTTCTTCCTCTTCTTTCTAAAACTCTTCACATCTTCTTGATTCTTTTCCTCTTATTATCTATTCTACTTTCTTCTATTCTCTCTTTTGTCACTTCCATGCTTGCTTCCTCCTCTTCTAGAACCATGAATTTCAACTATCTTGTTATGGAACCTCTCTTGAAAATGGATGATCTCGAACTCATTGCTAAATTTGAAGAGTATTATTCCTCCAAAAATCTCATGGGTGATAAATTTATGACAAAAATAAAAGAAAAAATGATTAAATCAGATGCCTTTTTTTAGGATCATACGCATGATCCTATCATGACCTCCTTCTTCCAAATGTCTTTAATCTTCTAAGTCTTTTCATTCTTCCTCATCTTCCAAGTCTTCTTCCTCCACGAGGTCTTCACCTTCCTCTTCTCCATGATCTCATTCCTCTTCTACTTCTCCCAAGAGTCTTACTCCTCATCTCAACACATACCATGTTGAGAAACATGATAACCCTTATGATACCTCTTCCATGGAGAGTGACACACCCATCTTTGAAGACTATGATGACTATGATGATGGACAATATAATGATACCTATGACACCATTATTCCTAAGAGTCCTCCTCATCGTGTGCTCGTGCTTATTGAAAATGGTACATCACATTGGATAGATTGTGATGGTGATCCATATGATTCTAATTTTGAAAGAGACTTTGATGATTTTTGTGAACAATACCTAGATGATACATCTACTTCTATTGAGGAAGAGAAAGCTTACCAAGATGATTATAAACATGCATACTATAAGGATCTCTCCTCTAAGAACTCTCATGCTGAAAATAAAGATTACACTCTCAAGAAAGATCATGTTAATGTTGAACCTTTGTCTTGTGATGTTTCCCTTCCATCCCCTACTTCCTCCAATACCCATACATTTCCTAAAGCTTCCAAGCCTATCAAATCTGTCACAAGTCCTTCATCCACCAAAGGTCCTAATACTTTTCATGTGGTTCCCTATAGTTATCTTCAAAGGCTACCTCTTAAAAATACTCAACCTAACCTTCACTTGGCTGCAAATACTTTCAATAATGCTAAACTCAAAGAGCATAAGCCTTTATACACTATAATGCCTACTTCAGCTAGTCCTTCACCATCTCTTCCAAAGTCTTCCATACAATCCCAACATGCTTCCTTATCCTTAGAAGTGGCTCCATGTCAAGAGGACTCCAAAAATGATAAAGAAAAAAACATAAAGAAAGATCAAGATCAAGAAACCTTCATTTCATCCTATCCTTTTCATGATGTCTCTTATCCATTCCATGGTTCTTTTGATCCCGTATGCCCTTTCTCATTCATCCCACCATGTCTTAAGTCTTCTCCTAAGCAAGATCAAGCTACCACTTACACCATTGAGCTTATTGAAAATCAAAATAACCTTACCCCACTTCCAATTTCCAAAGATGATACTTCCATTAATGTTATTAAAAATAGTGTTGTTACTTCCAATGTTAAGCCTATTGAAAATCAAGAGAAAAATTGTGTGCTTATGCTATCCAAAGATCCTTGTCAAGATCAAAGTATTCCATCTTCTTATTCTACCACTCCATGTTCATTTCCACTTTCTACTCTTCCTAAGTCTTTGCAAGCTTTGAACAATCCTATCAAAGAAGGTTCTCATATTCAAGATGTTCATGATACTATTGAAAATCCTAATGCTCACTCTAAAGATGTTGATGTCCTTGGTTGTCATATAGATGTTGATGAACTTATTGATTATCCTTTTGTATCTTCCACTTCCATCCTTGGACCTCTTCCACCACTACTAAGGGCTTCACTTGTGCCTTCCATCTTGGGTCCTTATGTCCCTTCACTTTCCCCTCCTAACTCTCCTAATTTTCCATCCATCTTGGGTCCTTACATCCCTCCATCTCTTATCTTTCCTCAAGATCAACATAGATGCATACCCTTTAATTCTTTTCATCCACCCACCCATCTAAACCAGTCATATCCTCCTTCTTCTTCCACAAGTCCCAAGTTCTTTGGAAGTAACTTGAATGTTCAATACAAGAAAAAGAAGCAATACAAGAATCCATCAAAAAAAGAAGATCACCATGTCTCCTCTAATCGACATGGAGGCATAAATTCAAAAGAGATATCTAAGAAAAAAACTACAAGACAAGTATGGGTTCCAAAATTCATCATTAAAGATATTCTCTCTAGATCATCAAAAATAAATGAAAAACCTATGGCTATATGGATTCAAAAGTCTCTCTTGAAAGAGTCTGGTGTTGAAAAACAAGTAAAGTTGACATTCAAGCTTCCAAAGGCTTCCACTTCATCTTCTTCCTAAAATATTCTTCCATTCCATGCGCCTAAACTACAACCTCTGCTATCCATTCACTATATTCCTTCACATATTCCTTCATTCACATTTCCTCCATCCTCTCACATCTCTTCAAGGTGTGTGTTGATGTTGATCTTGCCTTCCTTTCCATCTACCCTTTCACAATCCTTCCATTCATTATCCTTCTACCTTCTATCCTTTTTCCTCATTTGCCTATTCCTCCTATCTTCCAACCTCACTCACTTTACATAAAACCTTATCCTCCATTTTTATCTTCCATCTCCCTTTCCCTATCAACATCTTTGAGCATATCATTTTGAATCCTTGGCATATCATGGTTTATCCTTTCAAGGAGTATTATCTAAAGATCTTGCCTTCTTCGAAAAAAATAAAAAATAAAAGAAATGAAAAAAAAAATTGAAAATGTGCCTTGGTGGAAACCTGGAAACAAGCGCCTTGGTAGAAAAAGTAAAGAGAAATAAATTTATCCTATGGTGAAAACCACTCCCTTGTGGCACCTTAGATAAGTACCATGATGAAAACTTGGCAATCAGGCATCATGCGTAGTTCTTCTACATATTTCATCCATTCTATCTTCTCTCTTTGATCTTGACAATGTTGACCTATACACAAACATTTGGCTATCTTATGAGCTATTTTACGATGATCTTGATTTCATTCTTTTCATGTTTATCCTTCATTTCTATCTTCCTCCATTCATTTTCGCCTATCGCTATCCTTTTCCCCTTTGGTCTTGATCTAAAAAATTAAAAAAATTAAAAAAGAAAGAGTAAAACACACTGCTATGAAGCCTCTTGACATGTCTACTCCTTTGGACTGTATCCTTTCCTAATCTTGCATTATGATTTTGTGACTTATCCTATGTTGGCCTTTCATTGCTTTTCCAAATGTGCTTTACATGACAATTTTTCCCTAGCTTGGGTATTCTTGAGGAATTTACCCTTGAGGATTTCTTCCCTTCATTCTCCTTCATTCTCTTGTCTTCCATCTCTTCCACCAAATTGCTAATCCCTCTTGTTCTCCACCTTGCTAGACATTGGGACTGCATGATATGATCTTTCTTAGGAGTTTGAAATGGAAAAAGAGGCTATCAAGTATGCAAAGAATTGTCAAAAGTGTCAAGTACATGGGAACTTGATTGATGCACTATTGAGGGATCTTATTCCCTTTACTACACAATGGCCTTTTCATCAATGGGCATTTGATCTTATATGATCCATACATCCTCATTCTTCTAATGGACATACCTATATAATCATAGCTACATATTATTTTACAAAATAGGTAGAAGCAGTCCTTTTGACACAAGCAACTGGAAAACAAATATCTATGTTCATCTTGAACTACATCATATGCCAGTATGGTATTCCACATTCTATAGTCATAGATAATGGTGGACAATTTAAAAATAAATACTTAGATGATCTATGTGACAAATTCAATATTACACAATATTGGTCATCTATCTACTATCCTCAAGGGAATGGACAAGTAGAGGCTTCAAATAAGAATCTATTAAAAATCTTGCACCGTATAGTTAATAAAATAGGAAGAGATTGGCATCTCATGATCAATCTAGCTCTCTGAGCCTATAGAACAAGTATCAAAATGCCCTCTGGGGCTACACCTTTCACTTTAGTTTATGGGTCTAAAGTGGTACTACCTATTGAGGTTGAAATCCCATCACTCAAAATCAGAATGCATGGTCTAGTAACTGATGATGACTACAGAGTGTCTAGGTTGCAAGAAATTGAACTACTAGATGAGCATAGACAAGCGGCATATGATCATCTTAGATTATATCAGAAGAGAATGTCTAGAGGTTACAATAAGAAAGTCAAACACAGAGAATTTTAAGTTGGCGATCTAGTCTTGAGAGAGAATCCTAAAAATCAATCACATAAAGAGCGCAAGGGGAAGTTTGAACCCAACTGGCTGGGTCCCTTTGTTATCACTACTACTTTTGGCTCGGGTGACTATCAACTCTCAATGACTGAAGGAGAACAGCTCTGAGAACCAATCAACATTCTCCATCTGAATAAATTTTATGCCTAAGGCATTCAATCTATGGTAAAATATCTTTAAAAAAATCTTAAAATTTGGAAAAAGTCCTAAAAAAATGAACATCTTGGTGAAAACCTAGTAATAGGTGCCTTGATGATTCACAAAAAAAGTAAAAAATATCAAAAAAAAAAAATTGGAAAAATTAAAAATACAAAAAAAGAAGAAAAAGAAAAAGTGCCTTGGTGAAAACCTGGAAATAGGCGCCCTGGTAGCAAAAATAGAATCTCTACCAAGATGGTGAAAACCCAGCAAACGGATGCTACTTGTTCAAAATGCTCCATCTATCAGCACAATCTTGGTCTTTCCCAGCTTTCAATCTTGCTTTAGTTTGTACATATCTCCTGGTTTGTTTCTACTTTCCTATTTTCAATAAAGTTAGTCTATACACCAATCAACTCAAGCGTTTGTATCCTATCAATGCTTAACACTTGGGGGAAATCAATGTCATATCCTATGGCCTCCAATGTATCTTAGATGTGTCATATCTAGTCAAATTGCTTTGAAGCTTCATCTGAGTCATTCAGTCTATCTCCTCTCCAGAAAGGATTTTGCATCTACAACAATGCAATCAAATAACAACAAACTGAAAACAATCTATGCTTTTTACATGCTTTTATCCCTTTGTATGCTTATTGATTTACATTGAGATTTTTGCATATTGTGTCTCTTTGAGCTCTTCGATGATGTCCTTTACAGGATTTAGAGAGTGATGACTGGGGGCATAATCTTTTCTTTGTCTTCTGCTTGTATGTGAAAATCTAACAACTTTGGAAATTCTGGATTGAAATGGTGTCCGTCTGTAAGAGCCTCTATCTCAAATTGGATGGCCATGCGTACCTCAACCATTGATACCCAAAAAATTCAAGGAAGTTTGATCTAGCTATTGTCTTTTTGAGTGAGTTCTTTCTCCTACTGTGATGTGTAATCTTACCTAAGGATGTGAATGATAAAGGGTCACTACGGGTAATTCACATTGGATTTAGGATGATCTCTTGACTGCTTGATGTGTTTGTCACGCAAGGCATATTCTTGTCATCACAATGTTTATGTTTTGATGCTTATACAAATTGCTATATCAAAATAGACATGATATTCAAGTCATCCTGGCGATGTGCCTTGGTGCTTATATCTAATCCGACATTCTGAAAATAAAATCAATATTCATATGTCCATGGTTGCCTAACTAGTGGGTGTTGTATTGATTCCTACGCATACAAATCGATATTCATATGTCTATGGTTTCACAACTAGTGGGCATTGTATTGATTTATCCAGTTACCTAAAAAGTTTAATGATGATAACAAATTGACACATGATCGGTGACTAGGTCCTAGGTCCTAGGTTTGCATTTCATTTTGCACTTTGCATGATTGCATGATCTTACAAATTATTGAATTAAACTTAAATGCTTAAATGATTCTTCAAAAATGCTAAAAACATATCATAAGCGCTGAATCTCACATGAAGGTTCCTCCAACGAAACAGCAAGTAGAATCCTTTTTCGGGATCAAAATCAAAATTTGAGATCGTTTATATTATTAACTACTTGCATAATTGACCTGCAATCATCACAAAAATATAGAATTCAACTTAATTGATTATCTTACATCAAACTATCAAAATTTCAACTTGGTCAACCATGGTCAACTCATGGTCAAACCTAGTCAAACTTGGTCTCCAGGACCTCTGAATGATGCAGAACGCGTTCTCGAACGTGTATAACCACTTCTCAAATCAATTAACATGCTTCAAAACTATAACGCTGACTTTTCTTGTCAGATTTCAATTTTCATCCCGAAGGGGGCATGATATTACACATCATTCAAAGTCTGTAACTCAAATCCGTAATCAAATCTTTCCTCGGTAATCAAGACAACAACCACGTCTAGTTGTTGATTCATCAAAAGACCTCGTCGCTTGGGGCAAATCTATCATCGCTTGGGACATATCAGATTCATCGAGATCCATATCAATTTGGTATCCTAAATCTATCTTGTAAACTGTATTAGCTTTTCGTAACCATTGGTTCATTAGTGTTATTTCCTTGGTTCTTCATAACTGATGGGTTCAAGATGTGATACCAATATGATTCATACAAGCACATTGAGGTCTGGAATTGGTCACTCACTTCTTCGCAATCATAAGGTTCATAATCAGGTGTTTTGGCACTTTTTTGTAATGACCGGTTCATTGTTGATATAGCTAGCATCATCTCGATTCCTAGTCATTCTGGGCCTGGGTCGATATCTCTTTTTCAAATCTTTCAAATCAGTTTCATACGTACATCAAACACAGACTATTCTTTGAACCACTACGCTTTGCACAGTGATTCAAAGAGGGGCAAAATGTAATACCCCAAAAATGGGCTATAAGTTCATTAACCTCCTACATCTTCAACTTGAACAAAATTGACATCAAAGTCCTAACCTAAGGCATATCTGCACATTATTGAATTTTAATTGATTTTATCCTAATTCTACATCGGGGAATATTCCTAATTTATCCTAATTATCTTTAATTTAATTATTATTTGGTGATAAATTCTATTTATCCTAAAGTTTGATTAATTGAATATTCTGAATATTTAATTTATTAGATTTAATACTGCCATTTGATTATTTAATTACATTTAATTATATTTATTCCTAAATTGTATTATTTAATTTTCACAATAAATCAAAAATCTCATGACTAATTGATTAAATTCTTATTTAATTAATTAAAGTCAGTTGTCAATAATTAATAATATAATTTTTGAATAAAGTTTGATTTAATAATTGATTAACCCATAAATCAATTGTTTTAATTCAAAAAAATTAGTTAAGTAGAGGATAAATCACTTTATTTATTTAATTAATTCATAATTAATTGTGCACATTCAAAGAGTAGTTAAACTCAAAATCAAGAAATCAATGCAAGTTGTTAACTTTTGGAAACTCAACATTCTATTTTGAGTTCAAAGTTGATCTAAACTTCTGATTTGAGTTAAAAAGTTGTTCTTGCATGATTTTGCATGATTATGTGAGTTAATCTTCTCTGATTTCTTGTTGACTCAAAAATCAACCTGAGTTCATAAAGAGTGATTTCTGGCTTTCTCATGCACCTCCAAAGCCCTATATTTCTATAAAATCAAGGCTTCAGCTCTTCATAATGGGATCCACGAAATTGCATCCTCACACTGGCGAATTGGTGATCGAAGAATCTATCTTTGCGAATCAAAGTTGTTGTGAGATCTTCATTGTTTTTGAGCATTCATATCATTTAGCATATCAATTCTTAGATTAATTGCATATCATATCAGTTTTCATATAGAATAGATTCATATCAGTTTCCTTCATCTTATTGCATAGAAAATACAAAATATAGATTAGATTTGCATTCATATAGTTTTTCAATTCTTTGCATTCAAATCCTTCGTTTAGGTGTTTCATTGTCACTGATCTCAATTCCAATCTGAGAACATCATACTCGCACCTACTAGAAGGTAGTAAATCGCCTGGTTAGCATAGTTTCAATTACTTCCAAATTTTGATTTTTGATAACCTCTAATGTTTTACTGAAGTGTTGTGTCTATAGCTAGGTACACAATTCACACACACAAATATAGCCTATTTCCTTGCCTATTAATAGAGTCCAATATTTCCCACCTCCCTAATTTTACTAGTTTATGAGGCTTTATAGAAAAACCCTTTATCGACATGATCATAGAATGATTATAATTTTGTTACAATCGACTGACATGCCAAATAATTTGACATGAATCACTCAATTCCTTGTGTTGTGGAAAAATTATTTTCTTTAATTGGTTGATCACAACATGCCTGTCAGCTAGACTCAAAATAAAAACCATGGTGGATTGATCAAAGATACCATGATTATATGGGCCAATCCAAATGGTGTGAAGAGAACAAGTGTCTAGAAAGATATTAGTCATGGAAAACCTCATGGGAAAGAATATTCCCCAAATATGCATCAACGGGGCCCTTTTCCAAGCATAGGTATCTAGAGGGACATGTGGCAAGCTAACAGAACTTAGAGAGAATACATTCTCTATGGAGAAACTAGAAAATTTGGCAAGATGACACATGTCATCCTCCATCAAGAACCTTTTTGTTGCAAATGTGTCATGTATGATCATGCAACTAGAGGACAAACATAGAAGGTTTTTAAGGCTGGTGGTATAGAAGGAGCCTACAGTAGGGTCAAAATCTAATGATTATTCCTGAACTATACTTGAGTCCTGATAAATTAAAAATAAATAAATAAAAATAAGGATTTCAAGGGAAAAGGACCCAAATTAAACTGTTTTTCCTAGGTGTGAGAAAAATGGGGCAACATTATCTTACTAGAATGCAAAAAAAGACTTAAAATGAGTGAAAGTTGCTAATTAGGATATTTATCCCTATGTTTTTAATAAAAAGAACAAATTGAAATATGAACATATAATATCTCATAGAAAATGATATGCAAGTCATTAGGCATATACTTTTAAATGATACTTTCTTCTTATTTACCACCATCCAATCCTACTTTGAAGGAGTTAAATTCAAGTTTTGATGTAGAGGTAGGGGTATTTCAAGGACTTGGCTCATGGCTTGTACTTTAATCACCTTTCTATTGTAGCCCTTAATCCTCTCAACATCATGGTCAAGCCTAATGAGAGTCATAATGAGTTCAACTTGCTTCACATACCAAGATTTTTCACACAACTTTTAGAAAGGTTTCTTTATCTAAAGGATTGATGCATTCATCAAAATAATGCAATCAGACTATCAAATTGTCCTTTTGATGTCATTTTGAATAGTGTTCTTATTTTTGCACCAAAAAAAATTTTCTTCCCAATCAAACGTATTCTATATATTGTTCTTTTTGTTTTGAGCACAAACAAACACTTTGATCATGTCTGGTTGGTGTGTTTACCCTAGGCATGGTCCCATTTTTCCTCTTGACATGCTCGAGAACTCAACAAAATATCCTACCGAAGATGTCCCTTATGTTCCCTAAGTGCATAAAACCATCAAACTTTGACGGACTATTTCTTGTAAATCATGGCACTTGAGAAAGATTTTTCTAAACCTATATGTTTCTATTAGGCCCCTCTATAATAACACATCTCATCTTTTGAAGACTCAAATTGGTTTTTATAGGGTAGCAATTTTTATGTTTATGTAAAAATTGTCCAAATGCACTCAGTAAAAATTTTGTAAGGTAGCCTATATTGCATTCTTTTCATCGTGGACTTGAACCAACATCGTGATCATGTCTAGTTGGGTAGTTTTACCCTAGGAATGGTCTCATTTTTCCTCTTTACATTCATGAGTTCTCACTGGCATACCCTATTAGCAATGTCCCTTGTGTGCACTAAGTGCATAAAATTGAGTGCATAAAACTATCAAACTTTGATAGAATGTTTCTCACAAATCATGGCACCTATGCACAATCTATAAACCTCTAGGGTCATGTTAATCCCCTCTATAATAACATGTCTCATTTTTTAAGACTCAAAGTAGTTTTGTAGGGAAACAATATTTTTGTTCATGCAAAAATTATCAAATGCACTGAGTGCAAATTTGTCTGGTAGCCTATATCACGTTTTATTCATCGTGGGCATGAACCGACACCATGATCATATCTGGTTGGGTATTTTTACCCTTGGAATGATCCCATTTTTCCTCTCAACATGCCTAAACATTCAACAACATACCCTACTAGTAATGTCCTTTGTGTGCCTTAAGTGCATAAAATTGTTCAACTTTGACAGACTATTTCTTGCAAACTGTGGCACCTACGCATGATCCTTGTGATCCTATAGGGTCATCTTAGTCTCATCTACAATAAATTGTCTTCATTTTTTTAAGAATCAAAGTTTTTTTTTTTAGCACAACAACTTTTGTTTGTAAAAAATTATCAAATGCACTCAGTGCAAAGTTTTAAGGTAGCCTATATTTCATTTTGTTCATCATGAGCTTGAATTGACACTGTGATTACATCCATGGGTGATTTTTTTGTGGGTGTGGTCCTTTCCTCTCGATATACCCAAATTCTTAGTGACATATCCTACTAGTGATGTCCCTTGTCTGCCCTAAGTGCATAAAAGTATTGAACTTTGACAGACTATTTCTTATAAATCGTGACACCTATGCATGATCTATTTTAACCTATAGTGTTGTGTTAGGCCCCTCTACAATAACCTATCTTGGTTTTTGAAGACTCAAAGTGGTTTTTTATAGGGAAGAAAATTTTATATTCATGCAAAAATTATTAGAAGCACTCAGTGCAAAGTTACCAGGTAGCGTATATCATGTTCTATTCATCATAGGCTCAAACTGACAATGCGGTTGTGTTTGTTTGGGTGGTTTTACCATACAAATGGTCCTATTTTCCTCTCGACATCCCTAAATGCTTAATGACATACCCTACCAGAAATGTCCCTTGTGTGTCCTAGTTAGGAAAAATAAGATTTGTACATGTTAGATAACTAAGAAGGGGGTGAATAAGTTATGTTCAGTTATCCTACAGTCCCAAAATCCTCCTAGATGTATAATATCCACTTGAACAAATAAACTAAACAGCTTGGTAATAACTTGACTGTGTCTTACTGATTAATTAACTGACTTGTTGAGCATCAACTTTACATGAGACAATGGCTAGGAATTTACATAAGAAAATTCCCCTCTTGGAAGAATGATATTGGTCACCCTCAAGGTTCCTTCTGGGCTAGGTCTCAACTGCTTGGATAGATCAACTGAAGATAAATGTGAATCTATTCACAAGGAGGCCTTTTCTAGTTCGTATCTCCAATGGGCTGCAAAACAAACTTCAACACAACAATATTTCTCTTTTTTGGATTTTCATATTTTAAAATGAAAGCAATATTAATCTAATTAATCTACCGTAATTGATTTGCAAAGGAAGTAAGAAGTAGGGTAACAAGAATTTGAAATAAATTACTAAAAAGAAACTAATGGACATAAACCAGTATCACACTACTTTGCAAATTAAAAGACTGAGAAGATGGGGAAACCCACAAAATAGAGATCAAAATAAATCACAATCTTCAGCTAGGCAGATGCAATCATCAACAAAAATGAACATAGATGTATGATAAGCCAAAACTCATCGAATCACGAAGCCACCACAGATGTGCGCACACGTGAGACAAGTTTATCTTCAAAGCACCAAAAGAAAGATCTTCTCGATGATTCGTCACAACAAAGCAATATAACACCAGCAAACACCAAACTAAGGAATCATAGATTTAAACCACCACACAATCAATTGGATCTTTGAAATAAATAAATGAGCAATTCACACATTCATAGATTTTGTAAAGATAGTAGAAAAATCACACTACAATTGAAGCACCAACTGTATACAACTATTAACCGACTGTTAGATAATGTAAACCAACTAGTAGTTAACATATACTGATCTAACCAGTTATTGTAATGTGTAAAGTAAATATCAAAACATCACATCCATGTACATTTAACACTTGATTTTTAACATGGAAACCCTGTTAAGGGAAAAACCACTTGGGACCGGTAACCCAAAATATTTTCACTCTTCTGAAGTGAGCTCAGTTAAGATCCTACTCGATTAAAGGTTACAAACATATTATAAGGTGTGAAATTTTTAAAGGATTTATAACTAACAATTATATGTGACCATACATTCACTTGGGTCAACAAGAAAACAAGTATCATTCATAGAATGCCAATAGAAAAAATGGTTAAGTCTCACTCGGTTAAGAGATTTTGTTTGTATCAATGGTTAGAAAGAAATAATATATGATATGATTCAAATGCAACTTCCTTTTCTCATATTCAGATCTATGATAAGCTCAATATCATTTTGGTCATCATAATCTCTTCAATCTCCTTCTTCATCTAACTCTGTTATGCTTGGTTATCTCCTTCTTTCACTTGGTTTGGTCTACAGAATCACTTGGTTCTCACTTCAACCTATCTGACTAGCTTCACATGTATGCACCAATATTTTTTAATACTCATGTGATTCTCTCTCCTCCTCCTAAATTTCTTGTCTCCTTATATAGACATGTTAAACTATTTTCATTTCAGTCATAGATTTTGCCTCTTAATCTCCATCATTGGTTTTTCCTCTTTAACCTTCCTCAAAACTTGTGTCTTAAAACATTTTCAGTATTCATCATCTGATCACCCTTGAATTTTTCCAACCATAGATCTTCATAAAAAAACTTTATCTTTATCCTTGGAATATTTTAGACTCGTCCAGCTCATCATCACATGTCAGCAATCAGATGTTCCTCTTTATTTCTCCTGTTTAGTCAATACTGTGATATTTCAATTTCTTCATGCTTAGTTAATATCATGATATATCAGTTTCTTCCTACTTGGTTAATAACACACTCGGTGTACACTACATCTTCTCGGTGTAAACTAAGCTCTTCATATACCGACCAAAGTAGCTTGTACATTCTTGATCTTCAACACTTAGCAAAATCATGTAATACAATCAAATCACCATCATATTTTCATATACTAATCAATAAGCTTCCCAATGAATACCTTATTCATAACTTATACATATCATCTTCATTCTAATATCTCCTTTCCTTCACCAACATTACTTCCTTAGATGTTTGCAACTATCATGATAAGTAAAGTCAAAGCTAGTTAACATCAATGACAATATAACAACTGATCTAATGTCTCACATCCACCTTAGTAGCTCAGTGATCATCATCACATTCTCCCATTTTGTTCTCTAAGTAATTCATTATTTGTAGTTCCAACAATCTCTCCCTTTTTTATTGATGGAAAAACAATATGAAATATTCCATTGAGTACCAAACTCGGTCTTTATATTGTGACTCAGTTATCTCTCCCTTAGCTTATGTTTAATATGTTTAATCACTTTGCATACTCTCCCTTTCAATTAGCTTCTTTTCTAACTGAATATTTCATGCATAATCTTATCTCCCTTTGATAGCAATGCCAAAAATAAGTTCTTCAGTAGCCAAATAAACATCTTTGTTGTTCCTTTACAAATTCTTGCACCTTGCATGTACAAATATTCTTAGTTTCAACTTGTCTTTCAACTTCTTCACAACCTTAGGAATCCCAAAGTGTGAACATCTTTCATCAACATAAATAGATCTTATGATAAAGAATATGTTGATGCAACCCCATATCTCCTTAGTGACTATTAGATAGGGGACAGGCCCCTAATCTACTTCTCAAGTACTCAAATGCATCCTTCGGTAATATTTTTGTGAATATATCTACAAGTTATTCTTGTGACTTCACATATTCCAATTTGACTTCTTTCCCCTGAACTTTCTCCCTTAAGTAATGATATTTAACGGATATGTGCTTTGTCTTTGCATGCATCACTAGATTCTTTGAAATGTTGATAGTGTTAGAATAACTGAGAGCGGGGGTGAATCAGTTAGATCAGTTATCCTATAGTCCTGAATACAAAGATGTAACACTCAAAACAATTCTAAAAAATTATGCAGCTCGGTAACATAAACTATTAAACTGTCTTTTTTTTTTTTACCGATTACCAGTTAAATAACTCATTGTAATTATCAACCAAATCAAATATGCAGTATGTAAAATATGACAATAAAATAAACATCACAGAAACACATAACACGATGATTTAACATGGAAACCCTGTTAAGGGAAAAACCACCTGGGACCGCTAACCCAAAATAATTTTCACTCTTCTGAAGTGAGCTCGGTGAAGAGCCAACCTTGTTAAAGGTTAAAAACACACTATTAGGTATGACCTTGTTAGAGGATTTAAAACTAACAGTTAACTTTTGACCAGTATTCACTATGGGGTCAATAAGATAACAATGTACATTCCTTGAATGACATAGGGGCATAACATAAGATGGTTAAGTCCACTCGGTTAGGAGATTTTTCTATATCAATGGTTAAACTCAAATAGTAGATGATCTGATTATAATAAAACTTACTTTGCAGATGTTCAAATCTATTCTAAGCCCATACAAATCCTCTGATCAATAGTTCAATTCACTTCCTTAACTTACTTTCACTCGATAATAGCTCTCTGACGCTTGGTACTATTTTGCAATTTGGTTCTCCTTCAACCAGTCTGATCAGGCATGCATGAAACTTTATTCATGTGAAATCTCTGCAGTATTCTTTCTTCTAGCATTGTTTCAACAATGAAACCTATGTCTCTTAAATAGACAGATAAACCATTTTCATATCAACCATTAGATTTTGCCACTTATTCTTCTTCATTGATTTTTCCTCTTAAACCTTCCTTGGTATTTGTGTCAATAACATGTTTCAATTCCATCCTTTAGATCTTCTCCAAATTTTGTTAGTCGTGGATCTCATAACAAACTTTATCCTCAATCTCAAAATCATAACAATTTCCAGCTCATAATTTTATGTCGGCTAAACTAAGTATTTAATACTTTCATCCATACTTGGTTAACAAAGAAATGCATCGATGAATACAAGCTTGGTTAACATTGTCACTTAGTATACACTAAACTGGCTCGGTCTATACTGAAGTGCTTCATTTACCGACCACATTTCCTTGTACAATTTTGCTTCCCTCTTCATAATAGATTAATGCAACATAATCAAGTCAACATTATGAGATCATAGACTCATCAATAAGTTACCCAAAGTATTCCTCATCCTCATCTATCATATCCATCTTCCTCCATGTAGATATCTCAGTTATTCATCTTTTCTTCCTTTTTATAGATGTTTAGATGTTTGTAACTAACATGATAAGTACTGTCAAAACTAGTTGACATCAATGACAACATAATGACTAATTTAATTATCTTACATATTATTTCAGTAACTCAGTTATCTCTAATCTCTGATCTTCAAATCATTCAAGTATTCAATCAGTTGTAGTTCATCAATCTCTCCCTTTGGCATTGATGGCAACACAAGCAATATAAAATATTCCATACACATACCAAACATGTATTCTACAACTATGTAAGTAAATGTTGTAGCTTGGTAATCTCTCCCTAGATTTATTTTTAATATGTTTAATCACTACGTTACAAAACAACATTACCAATGCAGACTCTCCTCTGTGGATTTGATCTTTTTTAGCTCTCAAATTCCTTCTATTCTCAGCAACAAATCTTCAAATCTCTCCCTAAATTTCTCTATTTATCTCTCCCTTAGATAGATATTTCATGTTCAAGCCTTCTCTCCCTTTGAAAACAATGCCAAAGAAAAACATAAAACATACAACTCTGCAGTAGCCAAGTAACTCTCTACTATTTAGTGTAGACAATGTATCTTTGTATACTGATATGGAAATCTTTGTTCTAGTCCCTTCAATCTTTCACAACCTTAGAAATGATCCAAAGTGTGAACTATGTTGCATCAACATGAATGAGCTTCTAATAAGATTAGGCTGATGCAACCTCCAGATCACATTAGTGACCGATAGATAGGGGACAGACCCCAAGTCTAGTCATCAAGTATTCAAAAGCATCCTTCGGTAGAGGCTTGGTAAAAATATCAACAAGTTTCTCTTTTGATGTAACATATTCCAGTTTGACTTGCTTCTCCTCATTCATCCCTTCCAACACTTGTTTGATGTAAGAAATGTTTGAACAGTTTGTAGCAGAAACAACATACTCTGCTTTGGCAGTAGATTGATAAATACAAGGTTGTTTCTTACTTGTCCAAGTTACAAGTCTTTCACCAAAGAAAAATGCTCCTCTGGTTGTTCTCTTTCTATCATCTATATTTCTAGCCCAATTTGTGTTGGTGTAAACTCTTAGTTCAAATTTGCCTTCCTTGGGATACCATAAACCATAATCCTCTATTTTCTTCAGGTATCTCAAGATTATTTTCACTGCAATCATATGTGAATCCTTCAGATTGGTAGAGAATCTAGCCACAATCCCCACTACATGTACAATATCAGGCCTACTTTGTACAACATACATCAGTTTACAAATCATGGATCGGTACAATGTCTGATTTACCTCTATAGATTCATCATCTTTTGTCAATTTGTAGCCTGTAACCATCGGTGTTCCTACTAGTTTAGCATCTTCCCTGCCAAATGTTCTCAATACTTCCTTAATGTACTTTGATTATGTGATGAAAATTCCATCATTTTTTTGAATAACCTATAAGCCTAGAAAGAATTTAATCTCTCCAAACATAGACATTTCAAATTCCTTTTTCATCTCATCATCTAAAGCTTTACAAATATGATCTTGTCCTCCAAAAATTATATCATCCACAAATATTTCAGCAATCAAAATAGTATCATCTGATCCTCCTTTCATGTACAAGTTGTTGTTTTCACTAGTTCTTACAAAACCAATACTTAAAATATAAGTACGTAACCTTTCATACCATGTCGTTGGTGCTTGCTTTAATCCATATAAAGCTTTGTGCAGTCTACATACCATGTATTTCTAATTTGGATCAACAAACCCTTCTGGTTGTTCTATGTAGACCTCCTCCTCTAGTATTCCATTTAGAAAAGATGACTTAACATCCATTTGATAGACTTTAAATTTCTTATGTGCAACATATGCAAGTAACATGTGGACTCCTTCTAATCTAGCAAAAGGTGCAAAAGTTTCACCATAATCAATACCTTCTTCTTGTGCATATCCCTTGCAAACAAGTCTAGCTTTGTTCCTAGTGACTTCTCCATTTTCATTCAGCTTATTTCTGAAAATTGATTTAGTACCGATAACATTATTATCTTTCGGTCTAGGTAGTAAAGTCCATGTTTTGTTCTTCTCAATTTGTTCTATCTCTTCATTCATAGCATTGATCCATTCATCATTCTCAAGTGAAACCTTAACATTCTTCAGTTCAAACTCACAAACTAAGCATGTGTTGTGTCTTAACTTACTTCTTGTCAGCATCCCATCTTGCTTGTCTCCAATGATTTGGTTCTCAGGATGATGTCTTCTGACAAATCTTGCTAGCACTTGATCTCTTCTTTGTTCTTCATTTGGTTCAAGTTCATTTCCTTTCTCGGTAGCTTCTTCCTAATCCTCAATTTCCCTTTGTTGTTCCTCAATGTTATTTTCATAATGCTCGGTCAACTTAGCCTATGGCTTTGGTAGGTACTCTGAATCCTCAACATAATCAAATCTACCATAGTCTTCTAGCTCCTTAGTGCTTTCTTCATCATTTTTATCAGCAAATTCATCATCTCTGACATTAGCACTTTCAATCATCTTATTAGTAAATTTTTTCAGACACTTGTAAGCTTTAATTTTAGTAGAATATCCAAGAAATATTCCCTCATCCCCTTTAGAGTCAAATTTTCCATTTCTATCATCTTTCTAAATAAAACATTTGCTACCAAAAATTCTAAAGTAACTTACACTCGGTGTGTATCCAAACCATAACTTGTAGGGTGTCTTGTTTGTGTCTTTCTTTAGTTGTACTCAGTTTAGTACATATACAGTTGTGCTAACTGCTTCTCTCCAGTACATTTGTGCAACATTTTTCTCTATCATCAGTGTTCTTGCATAATCAACAATAGATATGTTTCTCCTTCCAACAATCCCATTCTATTCTAGTGTTCTAGGAGCATAAACCTGTCTTTTGACTCCATGCTCATTACAATAGTTAGTGAATTCATCAGAAATAAACTTTCCACCTCTATCAAACCTCAAGAATTTCAGCTCTTTTCTAGTTTCTTTTTCTACTTTAGCTTTATACCATTTAAACATCTTAAATTCCTCATATTTCTCTTTTAAAAACATAAGAGTCATCAATCTAGTGTAATCATCAACAAATAGAATAAAATATCTATCACCATAGTAGCTCTGAGTTATCATGGGACCACATAAGTCGATGTGAACTAACTCCAAGATTCTTTTTGTTGAATAGTCTTTACTTTTAAAACTAGATTTTGTCATCTTCCCTTTCTGACATTGATGACACATAACATGATCTAGTTTTGTTAGGCTAGGCATTCCTCTAAATTTTCTCTTTCTACTAATCTTAATCATGTTATCAAAATTTACATGACATAACCTTTTATGCCATAACCATGCATCTTCATTTTTCACCAGTAAACAAGAAGTCTCAGCATTTTCAAGATAAAATAAGTTACCTTTTGATTGTCCTCTTGTTCCGACAAGCTTTCCACTTTCATTATAGATCTTCACCTTCTTGCTTTCAAATGCTACTCGGTGACTTGAGTTGTTAAGTTGTGCCACACTTAGCAAATTATAATTCAGTCCTTTTACCCAATAAGCATTATCACATCTGATTTTATCATTTATCAATAAATATCCTTTTCCTTTAACCATGCAAGGTGTATCATTACCCATTTTTACTGATCCTCCATTATAGTGCTCAAGATGATCAAACTTATCTTCATCACTAGTCATGTGATGTGTACAACCACTATCAATGATCCAAGTATCATTTTTACTAACTTTAGAGATGAGTGTTGTTTCTACATACCTTTCCTCTTCCACAAAATCATCTTTCATCGCAACAAATACTACCTTAATGTCATCATCAGTGTTGGTGTCGGTGTCCTCTTCTTCAACTAAATAACATTGTAATCTTGATTATTTCTATTGTAGTGGCGGTAACCTCTTTTGTTTCTTCTTCCATAGCTTCCATCACCAGATCAATCTTCTAGCAGCAATATGGCCAACTTCTTTACAGTTAAAACAAGCTAAAGGTAATTTACCCTTATATCTACCTTTACCTTTAGGAAGTCTTCAGGCCATAAGAGCTTCAATTTCATCAAGCTCATCATCAGTATTATTATCACTGCCATTCTTTATATTATGTCTACTGCTAGATTTATCGATCTTCAGAGAAGACATAAAAGAAGACTCAACAGACAGTACAACACTATTATCAAAATTATTCAACTCAAAAGTTGTTAGCTTACCAATCAGACTGCCAATAGTAAGAGTGTTGTCAGGTGCAGACCTCATTTCATGTATAGCAGATATTTTGATTACATATGTAGGCAACAAGGTTCTCAAAATTTTACTTACCATTGTATCTTCATCAATGACACCACCAGATCCTCAAATAGCATTAAATACCTCTTTGATTTAGTTTGAATATTGCGTAATGTTTTCTCCTTCCTTCATTTTCATATCATCAAATCTACCTCTCAAGCTTTCATCTCTGGCTCTCTTTACATTTGCATCACCACCATAGACTCGAGCAAGTTTATCCCACATCTCCGGCTATGTAGTAGTGCAAGTCTTGACATCCTCCAATTTAGCATCGGATAGAGCAGCAGCAATCTCTATCATAGTAAGGTTGTGTTCATGTCAGTCTCTCAACTGATCAAGATTCAAAGGTCCAGTCGATGGTGCAATGTAGCCATTTTCTAGTAAGGTTATAGTAGAATTGCCAATTCTAGATATGTGAAGTTTCATTCAACTTTTCCATATAGAAAAGTTGTCCTTATTCAACTTTGGCACTTCCCTCTTATACATCTTGTAATATTTCTGCTGAAGTCCTTAAAACTCTATTCCAAGCAACCAATGCTTTGATACTAATTTTTAGAATAACTGAGAGGGGGGGTGAATCAGTTAGATCAGTTATCCTATAGTTCCAAATACAAAGATGCAACACTCAAAACAATTCCAACAAATTATGCAGCTTGGTAACATAAACTATTAAACTATCCATGCCTTTTATGAATTACCAGTTAAATAACTCACTGTAATTAATGACCAAATAAAATATGCAGTATGTAAAGTATGACAATAAAATAATCATCACATAAACACATAACACAATGATTTAACATGGAAACCTTGTTAAGGGAAAACCACCTGGGACCGATAACCCAAAATAATTTTCACTCTTCATAAGTGAGCTCGGTGAAGAGCCAACCTTGTTAAAGGTTACAAACACACTGTTAGGTGTGACCTTGTTAGAGGATTTAAAACTAACAGTTAACTTTCAACCAAAATTCACTATGGGGTCAATAAGATAATAATGTACATTCCTTGAATGACATAGGGGCATAACATAAGACAGTTAAGTCCACTCGATTAGGAGATTTTTCTATATCAATGGTTAAACTAAAATAGTAGTTAATAAAACTTACTTTGTAGATGTTCAGATCTATTCTAAGCCCATACAAATCCTCTGATCAATAGTTCAATTCACTTCCTTAACTTACTTTCACTCGATAATAGCTCTTTGACGCTCGGTACTATTCTACAGTTTGGTTCTCCTTCAACCATTCTAATCAGGCATGCATGAAACTTTATTCACGTGAAATCTCTCCAGTCTTCTTTCTTCCAGAATTATTTCAAAAATGAAACCTATGTCTCTTAAATAGACAAATAAACCATTTTCATATCAATCATCATATTTTTCCACTTATTCTTCTTCATTGATTTTGCCTCTTAAACCTTCCTCGGCAGTTGTGTCAATAACACATTTCAATTCCATCCTTTAGATCTTCTCCAAATTTTGTCAATCGTGGATCTCATAACAAACTTTATCCTCAATCTCAAAATCATAACAATTTCCAGCTCATCATTTTTTGTCGGCTAAACTAAGCATTTAATACTTTCATCCATACTCGGTTAACAAAGAAATGCGTCGGCGAATACAAGCTTGGTTAACACTATCGATCAGTATACACTACACTGGCTTAGTGTATACTGAAGTGCTTCATTTATCAACCACATTGCCTTGTACAATTTTTCTTCCATCTTCATAATAGATTAATGCAACATAATAAAGTCAACATTATGAGATCATAGACTCATCAATAAGTTACCCAAAGTATTCCTTATCCTCATCTGTCATATCCATCTTCCTCCATGTAGATATCTCAGTTCTTCATCTTTTCTTCCTTTTTACAGATGTTTATATGTTTGTAACTAACATGATAAGTACTGTAAAAACTAGTTGACATCAATGACAACATAATGATTGATTTAATTATCTTACATATCATTTCAGTAACTCGGTGATCTCTAATCACTGATCTTCAAGTCATTTAGGTATTCAATCAGTTGTAGTTCATCAAATAGCACTTGTGTTGTCACAATAGATTGTCATTAGTTATATTATTCCTTCATTCAGACCTTCCAACAATTATTTTATCCATGAAATATTAGAGCCATTTACAACAACATCTACATATTCAACTTCGACAGTGGACTAAGAAATGCATCCTTGTTTCTTTCTTATCCATGTTACTAATCTTTCACCTAAAAAGAAATATCCTCTAGTAGTTCTTTTTCTATCATCAATATTTTTGGCCCAGTCAACATCTCTATAGACTTTAAGTTCAAAATTTCCTTCTTTCTTATACCACAATCCATAGTCTTTGGTGTTCTTCAGATATCTCAAGATTCTTTTTACAACAATCATATGTGTCTCTTTAGGATTTATAGAAAATCTAGCTACAATTCCAACAACATGTGCAATATCTTGTCTACTATGCACAACATATATCAGTTTTCCAATCATAGATCTGTATAGGGTTTAATTTACCTCTGTTGACTTCTCATCCTTGGTTATCTTGCATCTAGTTACCATAGGTGTACCGACTGGTTTTGAGTCTTCTATACCAAATGTCTTCAAGATATCTTTAATGTATTTTGAATGTGTTATGTAGATACCTTCCTTCACTTGTTGAATTTGTAAACCAATAAATAATTTGATCTCTCCAAACATTGACATTTCAAACTCCTTTCTCATTTCATCACCAAAATATTTACATAAAGTATCATGACCTTCAAATATGATATCATCAACAAATATTTTAGTAATAAGGATTTTATCATTAGATTCACCTTTCAAATATAGATTACTATTTTTACTTGTTCTAACAAATCCAATCCTTATTAAATAAGAGTGCAATCTTTCATACCATGCTCTTGGTGCTTGTTTCAATCCATAAAGTCCCTTGTGTAGCTTGAAAACCATGTTCTTATGAGTTGGATCTATAAAACCTTCAAGTTGTTCAATGTGTATCCTCTTCTTCAAGTATCCCATTCAAAAATGCAGACTTGAAATCCATCTAATATACCTTTAATCCTTTATAAGTAGCATATGAAAGTAGAATTCTCACTCCTTCTAGTCTAGCAACATGTGCAGAAGTTTCTCCATAGTTAATTCCTTCTTCTTGTGCATAACCTTTGTAGACTAATCTTGCCTTGTTTCTTGTAACATATCCATTCTCATTCAATTTGTTTCTAAAAATCCATTTGGTGTCGATCACATTTTTGTCTTTAGGCCTTGATACTAATGTCCATGTCTTTTTTTTCTGTATTTTCTCAATCTCTCCATTCATTTCTTTAATTCAATCATCATTTGCCAATGCATCCTTAACAGTTCTAGGTTCAAATTCATAAATCAAACATGTATTTTTCCTCAACTTACTTCTTGTCATCACTCCTCCTTTGTTACCAATTATTTGATCCTGTGGATGGTGCCTTCTCATATATTTTTCTAGTACATGCTTAGTTCTTTGTTCTTCAATATTTTCTCCACTCGGTGCATGATCATCACTTTCCTAGGTAAATGTTTGTTGTTGTTCGGTATATAAGGGATTTTTCTTAGTAGCAGTATTCTATTACTCGGTGACACTAGGTTATTTCTCAAGTAAAGTGTCTAGATCTTCATTTTGTATGTAAATAAATATTCCATAGTATTTTGGTTTCTTATTGTTTTCCTCATCATTTTTCTATGCAAACTCATCAAATCTAACATTTGCACTTTCAATCATCTTGTTAGTAGTCTTTTTCAAATATTTATATGCCTTACTTCTAGTAGAGTATCTTAGAAATATGTCTTCATCTCCTGTAGAATCAAACTTTCCATTTCTATCATCTTTTAGAATGTAATATCTACTTCCAAATATTTTGAAATAGCTCACATTAGGTGTATAACCATACCATATCTCATAAGGTGTCTTGTTTGACACTTTCTTCATTTGTACTTAGTTCAATGTGTAGACAGCACTATTGATAGCTTCTCTCTAGTAAATTTCTGCAACCTCTTTTTCAATTAGCAATGTTCTAGTACAATCAACAATTGATCCATTCCTTCTTTCAGCAATTACATTCTGTTTTGGTGTCCTCTGTGCAGATACATGTCTCTTGATTCCATGCTCATTACAAAAGTTAATAAATTCATCAGAAATGAATTCACCTCCTCTATCTAATCTCAAGCATTTTAGTTGCTTACCAGTTTCTTTCTCTAATTTTTCTTTGTACCACTTAAACATTTGGAAAGCTTCTTATTTTTCTTTTAGAAACATAATAGACATCATCCTAGAGAAGTCATCAACAAATAAGATAAAATATTTTTCTCCATAATAGCTCTGAATTTTTATTGGACCACATAAGTCAATATGAACTAAATCCAGAATTGTATTAGATGAATATTTTTTGCTCTTGAAACTAGACTTTG
Source organism: Chamaecyparis obtusa (assembly GCA_027943335.1). Lineage (NCBI taxonomy): Eukaryota > Viridiplantae > Streptophyta > Pinopsida > Cupressales > Cupressaceae > Chamaecyparis > Chamaecyparis obtusa. Next base: position 55,876 of record BSBK01006800.1, read on the forward strand.
TCATTTTACCCATTTGACATTGTTTGCACATCACATGGTCAGGCTTAGATATACTTGTTAAACCTATAACTTTCCTTTTCTTACTGATCTTTACCATGTTGTCAAAATTCACATGACATAACCTCTTGTGCCATAACCAAACATCATCATTCTTAGCCATTAAACATGAAGTTTCAGCATTCGATAGATTAAATAGGTTACTTTTTGATTGCTCACCAGTACTGATTAGTCTTCCAGCATCATCAAAGATCTTTACTCTTCTATTCTCAAATGAAACTCAATGACCTATATTATTCAATTATGCTACACTTAGCTCTATTATAGTTAAGTCCTTTCACCCAATAAGCATTTTAACATCTGATCTTTTTATTTAGCAATATTGATCCTTTACCTTTCACTTGACAAGGTGTATCATTTCCAATTTTTACAAATCCTCCATTATAATGTTAAAGATATTCAAACTTATCATCATCACCAGTCATATGATGTGTGCAACCACTATCAATAATCCAAGTATTATTTTTGCTTACTTTAGAAATAAGTGCCTTTTCTACATACCTTTCTTCTTCTTCAGAATCTTCCTTCATTGCAACATACAACACTTCCTCTTCATCTTTTTTAGTCTTGATATCTTCATCATCTTCAATTAGGTAGCATGCCTTTTTTTCCTTTATCTCTATAGTCTCATTTTTCTTTGTTTCCTTGTTTCTGGTTGCTTCTGTGATCTTGATAATCTATTCTATCATTATTTCTTTCATTTGATCTTTCACTTGTCCTCTAATTATCATTCCTATCAGGACATCTAGCAACAATATGACCAATATCTTTACATTTAAAACATATTAAGGGTAGTTTACCTATGTATTTTCCTTTTCCCTTCGGTAGCCTTCTAGCCATTAATGCTTCAAGTTCTTCAAGCTCATCTTCTTCAGCTTCATAATCACTTCCATTTCTTATCTGATGTCTATTACTTGATCTTCCAGTGTTTAAAGATGACACCAATGTAGATTATACCTTAGGTACAACACTATTATCAAAGTTGTTAAAATCAAATGCTATCAATCTACTGATTAGACTATCAAGGGAAACATCATTACTAGGTACTCCTCTCATTTCATGTATTGCAGAGACTCTAATAGCATAGGTAGGCAATAGTGTTCTGAGAATTTTTCTTACCACAGTTTCTTCATCAATATTTCCACCTGCTCCTCGAATAGCATTCACCACTTCCTATTAATATTTCTATCTTTTTCCTGAGAACATTTTGATCACCATGAATTGGTGTCAATTTGTCCCACATTTCTTTTGTAGTTGTACAATTCTTAATGTATTCAAATTTGTCATCTGATAGAGAAAAAGCAATCTCAAACATCATTGTGTTATGCTCTTATATTTCTTTCATCTGTGTGACATTCAAAGGACTATTAGGTGCTATGAATTGATTTTCCAGATATTATAGTGTAGAATCCCCAATGCCTGATAGATACAGCTTCATCATGCTTTTCCATGTTGATAAATTATCCTTGTTCAGCTTTGGTACCTCTCTCTTATACATCTTTAGATCTTTAACTTAAGTCCTTCAAACTTCTTCCTTCAAGTACTTTGTGCCCTGATACCAATTGTTAGATAACTGAGAAAAGGGGTGAATCAATTAATATGCTCAGTTATCCTACAATCCCAAATTCCTCCCAGATGTATAATATCAACTTGAACAAATAAACTAAACAACTCAGTAATAACTTGAGTGTTCCTTATTAATTAATTAAGCGATTGTTAGATAATGTAAACCAACTAGTAATTAACATATACCGATCTAACTAGTTATAGTAATGTGTAAAGTAAATATCAAAACATCACATCCATACACATTTAACACTTTCTTTTTAATGTGGAAACTTTGTTAATGGAAAAGAATACCTGGGATCGATAACCCAAAATATTTTCACTCTTTTGAAGTGATCTCGGTTAAGAGCCTACCCTATTAAAGGTTACAAAAACATTGTAAGGTGTGACCTTGTTACAGGATTTATCACTAACCATTCTTTGTGACCATACATTCACTTGGGTCAACAAGAAAACAAGTAACATTCATAGAATGCCAATAGAAAAAGATGGTTAAGTCTCACTCGATTAAGAGATTCTCTCTATAGCAATGGTCAAAAAGAAATAGTATATGACTTGATTCAAATGCAAATTCCTTTTCTCATATTCAAATCTATGCTAATCTCAATATCATTCTAGTCATCATAATCTCTTCAATCTCCTTCTTCCTCTAACTCTGTTATGCTCAGTTATCTCCTTTTGTCACTCGATTTGGTCTATAGAATCACTTGGTTCTCACTTCAACCTATTTGACTAGTTTCTCATGTATACACCATAAATTTTCAATACTCATGTAATTCTCTCTCCTCCTCCTAAATTTATTGTCTCCTTATATAGACATGTTAAACCATTTTTATTTTAGCCATAGATTTTGCCTCTTAATCTACATCGTTGGTTTTTCCTCTTTAACCTTCCTTGGAACTTGTGCCTTAAAACATTTTCAATCTTCATCATCTGATCATCCTTGAATTTTTCCAGTTATAGATCTTCATAAAAAACTTTATCTTTATCCTTACAATCTTTTAGATTCATCCAGCTCATCATCACATGTCAGCAATCACATGTTCCTCTTTATTTCTCCTGCTCAGTCAATACCATGATATGTCAGTTTTTTCTTGCTTGGTTAATACCGTGATATGTCAATTTCTTCCTGCTTGGTTAATTAATAATGCACTCGATGTACTCTACATCTTCTCAGTGTACACTAAGCTCTTCATATATTGACCAAAGTAACTTGTACATTCTTGATCTTCAACACTTAGCAGAATCATGTAATACAATCAAATCACTATCATACTGTCATAGACTCATCAATAAGTTTCCCAATGAATACCTTATTCATAACTTACACATACATCTCATCTTTATGCTAATATGTCCTTTCCTTCACCAACATCAGCTCCTTTAGATGTTTGCAACTATCATGATAAGTAAAGTCAAAGCTAGTTGACATCAATGACAATATAACAACTGATCTAATGTCTCACATCTACCTTAGTAGCTTAGCGATCATTATCACATTGTCCCATTTTGTTCTCCAATTAGTCCATATGTTGTAGTTCCAATAGTGCATTCTATGAGTTTTCTATGATATTATGAGAAGTGTTCATTATAATGTTCACATAATGTTACCATGTGGAATTTGACTACATGAACCATTATTAAAATATAAAGTAAGGAAATATATCCTTTTATTACAATATAGAATGAAGCAACTAATGTAATCCTTTTGTTTTTTGGGTACAACTGATCATTTGTGAAGGTTTTATGTCATTACGTCGGGATTTTGAACTATCTATGGAGGCCTTGTACTCTTTGTCCTAATCGTGAATGACTCTATTGGGGTGTTAAAATTTTACTTATTGTGATTGTACTATTGTGGCTATCCTAATAAGGCAAGTTAGTGTTCTTGAAGTTGTCACAAAGATGGTGATTTACATGGTCAGTTTAAAAGGTGTTCAAGTTTCCTTGGGGTTTAAGAATGATACTTTTCTATAAATTATGGATAATATACTCTTATTTAGGGATTCTATTGTTAGAGATTTTAGAGTTATAAAATATTTTTAATTGATGTGAAATAGTTTCTAGCCAAAAGAGGTATTCCATTTACATCTATAGAATTCTTCCCAAAAGATCATTGTATGGAAGTTTAGTTTTTTACGGGGATGCAAATAGTTATAGGGAAACTATAGAGAAATTTGGTAGCATCTCTGGGTAAATATCTCTCACTTTCTAGAAGGATCACTCTCATTAAGGTCTTATTGACTACTATCCTAGTTTATGGCATGGTTATCTTTCATGTTACAAGAAAGGTGGGTAAGATGTTTGAGGCCACATAAGGAACTTTCTTGGGTATAAATCCCATATTTTTATGAAGAATATAAGAATAATGAGATAGATTTTGTAAACATTTTGTGTAGTTTAAATATATGAAGAGTAGGGTGAATGCATCTTCTGGATAATGACTACACTCCACACCGATCATACCTTTGACAATTGATCAGATGAGAGAAAAGTAGGAACACAACTCAGTTATGATAGAGATTTCTTCTTCCCTCTCTGATGTTGAATTCAATGATGTTAAGGACTGTGCTAATTCAAAAGAGATATGGTACATGCTTACACTTATCTATGGAGGACATCAACATGTACAAAAAGATAAGGTTGATATTCTAAGAGGAAAGTATGACAAAATGAGAATGAAGGATGAAGAGAACATCACACAATATAGTAGAAGAATAAAGGAAGTTGTTAGTGCCATCAGAGATGCTAGTGGATCACTAACTAATGAAGAAGTGGTAAGTAAGATCTTGAAAACCCTTTCTTGCAAGTATACTATTAGAGTATCTGCAATTCAGGAATTGAGATCTATAATAAACAATGTTGTTACCCTTGAAGACCTAATCGATAAGCTAACTACATTTGAGCTTAGAAATTATGATAATAGTATACCAACCATTGAGACTGCCTTCAATTCATATGTAAGCATTGGAACATCAAGAAGAGAAGGAGAAAATCACATTAATGCATATGGAAATGAGTATGATAGTATCTTGACCAAAGAGAAAGAATGAGAGGAATTGGAAGCATTGTTGGCTAACTGACTACCTAGAGGTAAAGAAAAGTACAAAGGAAAGTTACCATAGAAATGTTTCAATTGTAATAAGATTGGACTTATTGCATCTAGATGTCCTGACAATGACAAGCATGATAAGAATGACAAAAGAGACAACTCACACCAAAGATTCAGAGATTTTAAGGACAAAGGTAAGAAGTCTTGCTACCTACCTAAGGAAGGTGTAACTGATGATGAATATGATGATATCGAAGAAGGATATGAAGTTGTCTTTATTGTGGTAAAAGAAGACTCGGATGAAGAAAAGTATGCAGATGAGAAAGAACTTGTTTGCCATGTAAGTAAACTAGACCCATGGATTATTGATAGTGGTTGTTCTTCTCTTGGTGCTTGGCCTCTTCCTTGATTACAATTAAGATAGGTTGATGATCTTTAAGATTTCATTCTAAAACTTTCTTCTCTTCATATACACGGGAAACTAGTAGCTTTTCTTTCTTGTGTTTTTCTCAATCGGTCATGTGTTCAAGTTTTCCAATCTCTAAAGGTGATAATGAGTACAATCTTTGGATCTTACCAAGTTAAGTAGTGTCTGCGGTAAGTGTTCCTTGACTTGGGTTTTGAACAATTTATGAAGCTTTGGAAATTGGTGAGCTAAAAATCCCATAAGAGACAAAGAAATCTTATGGGAACAACATGTTTTTGGTTTGATCTCTTTGGAAAAAGGACTCGAGACTCTAAATGTGTATGCTTGAAAAAATGTTTTCAGGGGTTCTGCAACATCAAAGACATGCACACGAACTTTCTACCCTAAGGAATTGGCTTAACTTGAAAACCTTTTCTCACAAACTTAGGCACACACCCAAGAGCTAATCAGAATACAGCCACTACTGACTATGCAATGGATCAACAATTTTGCATTAGCTAACTCCAAATGCTCAAGGATGGCACAATATGGTTAGTGTCTTGGGGAGGTTACTATCCTCCTTGTACAAATATTATCAAGCCTTTGGGAATAGATCAGGTGGGCCTCTAAATTAATGGTGTCTAGTAAGATCTATGGCATCCTCCCAATCATTTTGTATGCGTGTGACTCACTTAAGAACCTAGTTGACCATGCTGAAATCATAGGGATATTCATATTTCTTGGTCTACCATCAACACGCATCACCCAAGATTGAGAGGATAAGGTGAGATTTTTCTCAACACCTTGTTTATATACCGATCGGGGAATTACTAGTTTGAGGTCATTCTCTAAAGGGGAAGAACTTCCCTCTAGATAGGTCTCGCTAGAAGAAAAAATAATTAAGTTTGATCTTTATCTTCACCCAAGTTCTGCGAAGGCGAGGGGAGAGGATATAGATACAAACTAATTGTTTCTACATCACTTAACAAGGATTTTGTAATAAATGAAAAATATCTAAGGAAGTGTTGAAAAACACTCCTTTAAACACACCAAGAAGAATCCATTTCCAAATTGAACCTAGTTAAACTAAGTGTTTTCTATCCTAGAACATCAAACACTCTTTTTTAGGATGCAAGGTTCTTTGGAAAGAAAAAGATAAGTGTGCACTTTATAATATCTTGTTGTCGCTTCATTTTTTTTGATGCAATGTGGAGATTTAAGAAGGGGGGTAAATTTGTATCTTGGCAAGATATGTGGTTACAAAGAACAAATGTTGTTGATTATATATTTTGACACCTTTGGTTTCTCATTTTGGAGGAACTTGGTATTGATTTAGTAGTTAGTGATTATTGGTCTTTGAATTATAAATGAAATCTTGAACTTATGTTTTTTTATATGATTAGTGAGATTACTATTATTTTCTCCTCTCTAAACACTTTCCCTTTTAAGTGGTCATGTTTCCTTCTTGGAAAGGACTCTATGGACTAGTATGGGAAATAAAGTAGTTGCATTGATATGAGATTATTTAGTTAATATCTTGAGAGGAGATCGATATTTGTTCAAGGGATGCTTGATACCTTTACGTAGAATTTCTTAAACCTTTCTCCTTTCTAAGGATTTTTATGAACAAGTGAAGCCTTTGTGGGACATATTATAGAATATGAGTCAATTGAACCCCTCATTTTGTATTCCAATAACTTTCTTGCAATCATTTCACTTTACATTTTTATATCAAAATATCTCTTCCAACCTTAAAATTAAAATTCATTTCCACTAATAATTTTTTTTGTTAGAACTAAGCTCAATTGTGAGACCCACAAGAGAAATGGAGGCTTCAATATTGTGCACATTTATTTCTCAACCTATATAGAGACAATCCAAAATTAATCAATTACTAACATGAAGGGATAATTAAATAGCAAGAACCAATATACAGAAACATGAGAGCATATACCAAAATAGTCAAGAGACTTTAGATAGTCGGACCCCAACCCGTGCAGATCATTTTATTTCAAGGACTTGTTACTAGTAGATGCCATTGTACCCAAAGATCGACTTGTTAATGCTCGATACAACCACTAGACTATAGAAGGCACAGGAGGTGGTTAAGCCATGTCATGAATCCCGAGGGGAGCGTTGACCATTATTCCAAAAATCTCCCCCTCTGTATTACCCGAGGGTATTTGAACATGTGACCAAGATCTGATACCACTTGTTATAAGTATTAGTTGTCATTGCACCAAAATATCAACATGTTAATGCATGATACAACCACTAGACTTATAGAAGACATAGGAGGCAATTAAGCCATGTCACGAATCCTGAGGGGAGCGCTGACCATTATGCCAACAGGACCACCACTTGATGTAAAAATAGCTTAGTAACATAAGTAGCTTACAAGTACAAGTGAAGGTTTCATTTTCACAAATTTAACGATACAAAATTCATTTATATATTTATAATCAAATGGTACACTTTAAGATATAGAAAATTTGGCCTCTCAATAATTATAAATCAGCACATTGCCACTAATATATACAAAATTTAGCATCTAAATATGCACATGACAACTCATTACCCTTTATATATATAAAATTCATCCTCTAAATATGCACATAGAGCAGCTCATGACCATTTATATATACAAAAAAAATTAAATTTATAAAATATATATAAAACTATCAAAATCATTCTACCATTTTGTAGAATTATTTATGTAGAAGGCCCAAAATTAATCAAGTGAACCTTTTGGATTAGCTCTAACCCTTATTGTGTCAAGTATTGCCTCAAGGTCAGATTCATGAACTTTCCATAAATTCTTGTTAAGAGATCCGCCATGATACTTAATCAATTGAATATTTGTTGCAACAACAAGGTTAGAGTAATGAAGAATGTGTATATGTGTCTCAAAGTCCTCAAACAAACACACATTAGATTTTTTTGATAGGGTACCTTCTAATCCATGTACCTATCAAAAGAATAGATACTATTGGATACTCAATACCCTCTCCATCAATGATTGTGGTTATCACTTTTTTTTGCCTCAATACAACAACACAAAAAGTAATAAAGTCCTTCTTCATTTTTCTCATCCACAACAGCTTCATACACATGGCTTGCATTTTATAGAAGGATAAGTTTAATTAATACCAAAGTCAATATAAAGTGTATTAACAATAAAAATAACTTCAAGAACAAATAAAAAAATATGAGAAATTAATTATTTGAACTCATATGTGATAAAATAATCTCTTGCAATGTCTGATACTATCCTATAAAATTATGAGAAGCTTCTTTGGGGCCTTGAAAAAGTTGCAATAGTATTTTTTTGACCAATGACAATGAAATTTAGCTTAATATAATGTGCATAGGTTCTATTGAGATAAATACCCAATGTTCATATTGGTGTTGAATGCACCAAGTTCATAGTCTTATAAAACCCATACATGTTTTAGTTATATAAAAAAAAGGTTATTTCTCCCTAAGACAAATCCTAATCAATAAACTATATAAGTGAGGAGAGTAAAGGAATATAGGGGAGAGGGGAGGGAGATGAGTTAGAAAAATAGAATTAGAGAGAGAGAGAGAGAGAGAGAGAGAGATGAGGTAAATATAAAGGGTAAATGGGGAGGAAGATATGGTGAGAGGAGGGAGGGGAGAGATATGTTAGAGAGAGAGTGAGAGTGAATGGGGAGAGGGTGACATACATTAGGTAGAAATAGATGGTAATTGGGGGTAATAGATGGTGAGAGGGGGACATATATGGGAGAAAGGGAGAAGGGGGGAGAGATGAGGTAGAGATAGAAAGACGATACTTAGGGAATGAAATAGATGTAGATGGTAATGGGGGAAGAGAGAGAGAGAGAGAGAGAGAGAGAGAGATGCATATATAGACATATATACATATATCTATATAAATATATATTTATATAGACATATTTATGTGTGTGTGTATGTATGTATGTATGTATGTATAGATATATATGCATATGCATAGATATATGTATATATTTATATAGATATACACATTATATATGTAACTAT